>VZTN01019122.1:329715-429741 GCA_013400515.1 Erpornis zantholeuca | reverse complement strand
TGAGGGTGAGAGGCTGGGAAAGACCCTGACAGCTGATAAATTGCTATGTAGCCTCTCTTGTAAAACACAAGTCCATCCTCATCTCAAGACCTGTAGAGGCTTCAGGGGCAGAATATTCAGGCTGCTTGGGAAGTTTTGCAGTTTATAGTTGCATTTCTATTTCTGAGCTTGCATCATGAGCCACTTCTCCTCTAAGGAGCTGCAATGACAGTAGAGGTGGGAACGTGCCAGGGGCAGCAGTGGTGCTTTGGCAGGAAGTAGAAATGGGTGGTTTATTTAAATATTCAGGCGTGGCCACCGAGGTGTCTCAAAGTATGGCTGGTTTATGCCATTTACTCCTCTACTGCACACTGGAGTCTCATCATCTGGGGGTACAGCAGGGCCAAAAGCTAACCAGAAAATAGAGGACTCCCAAAAACCTAGAGGACATACTCCATTTGCATATTCTCACTTTCAAGTAAGAAATTGAAGTAGCTTGATGAAAACGCCAGTGTTCAATTGCATGCATGGGAATTATCTTTAAGTGACTTTGGAGCTAAAATGTGGATATAGAAGCAGGAAAAGTACAAACTCTGATTTGTCTTTTGCTCAGTATGTTATTATGGAAAAAAAATCCTTTTTTCTTTTCCTCTCCTGACCTCATTTGAAATGTTTCTGAACTGCCACCTGTAAAAACAGGGAACCAAGTTGTAGTTGGTGAGAGTGCCTGAGTGTTTGAGTGTTGCCTATCTTTGTTGGTAGAATTATTCTAACTCTGGAAATGAGATGCTATTTTGGGCTTGAAAAGCATTATCTTCTGCTTCCAAACTTTTGAAAAGAAACAGAGAATTTGGAATTAATCTCAAAACAATATTTCTATTCAAAATACAATTTGGCTAAATGTTTAACACGTTTGGCATTTTTAAAATAAAAATGCTTTGTGAATACTATTAATACTGGGTAAAATGTAAACTGTTATGGCAGCTGCCTTATATATCAGTTTTTCTTACTTAAAAAGAAACACAGCCAAGAAAACACCTTCTCCACAGAGATTTCTGCTTGTCCAACTCTAAGCCTTGTCAGACGCTGTCAGCTAAGGATAATTGCAGAGCAGCAGGTCAGACAGGAGAGCTCAACATCCATATTGGAGGCTTGTCTCTGTTCCAGATTTGCTCTGTGATACCTGGAGTACCATCACAAGGAGTAGATCTTGCTTTGGAATTACAATACAGCATTTTTTCTTTCAGACCAGAGAACTGCTGGGATAGGGACCTACACAAAACCAGAATAAAACAGAATCGACTCCCCCGAGGAAACAATCCCTCCACACACAACAAAATAAGGAGCTTGTTTATTGATAGAAATGGGAAACTGTGTTGAGATATTTTCAATTATGATATTGAAAATTGAGTGGTTTAAGTTTCCATAAGGCAAGTAAATGCTTGGGTTAAAAATTCTTGTAAAGGCAGAGTTCCCTTCTTCTCACAGCTGTGCCACCTGCTTTATCTGTATTTATACACATGTGCCATATTTATATATTTTTCTAGACAGTTCTCATTATTACCACCAACCAGGATTGGGAGAAAGAAAGTGCAGATGATGAAATAAATTGGAGTGGAGGATGAAAATTCTGCTTTTTCATAGGAAAGATGTCACATGGATTAATGGCCAGGCTGAGCCAAATAGCTCCATTATCAGATCAGATAAAGACCTCTCCCTTCCCTGGCTAAAATAATTGAGAAAGGGGGCTCTGATATGGATTTTGTGAGAGATGAACTCCTTGAGAGTAAATTAAAGACAGGATAATAGAGTTCCTCACTACGCATGTGTAACCACTACTCTGATAAATTGGGATGAATGTAATCTTATATAGGCCAGCAACACCCAGGTCTGTCAAAAACCCAGATATATCTGTATCTATCAATACAGATGTGTTTTATTTTCGTGCAGGACTAGGAGGGAAGATACAGAGCATATGAATGAAATGGAAAATCACTGCAGTGGGTATGCCATACCCACACAGACAGAAAACTCCATTATCTTCCACTCAACCATAAATAATACCTTTGTTCAGGAAAAATTTGTGTGTGTCCAATAACCTGTCCCAACCTAGCACAAGGGGCATAGGAAAGGAAGCAAAGCAATGAAGGGAATGAGTTTAGTGTCCCATCCTGGGCCAGTGTCCACACCCCAGGGGGGCAGCTGGGACTGGGCTTGCCCCAATGGTGCCTGAAATGGCTACCTAGAAACAGAGCCCAGACAGCAATAAAGGAATAAAGGAGGGATTGATTGGAAAGGCCTTCAGAGGTACACTCTGGGCTCCAGAAGCTCCTGCCTCAGTGCATCCCAACATGGACAAGGACAGCTCACGAGTGCTTCCCACTTGGATATCAGCATCAATTCCCCAGGCAGAAGCCAGGCAAGGATGGAATTTGCCCAAGCTTGCCCCTCTGTCCCCAAGATTGTGGTTTGCAGTTGTTGGGCCTAGGAGGGTCTGGGTGTCCTTGGAGAGCTGGAGAGGCTTTGTTGTGTGTGTGTGAGCATGAGAGAAGAGCACTGAACGAGCTCCAGGGAACTGCAGAGTGACACTGGGCAGGGCAGGATTTGAAAAATATAAAAGTTAAATCCTAAGGCATCACTGAACCCACCCCGGGGGAAGTGCTTTGGGAGGAATTCTAAACCTCTGTGGCCATGGTGGTCGCTGGAGCTCTGAAGTGGCATGGTGAGCTCCTGGGTGTGAGCTCAGGGGCTGCTCAGTGCTGTAATGCACCATTTCATGCCCTTGGAAGGAGCTGCCTTGCACAGGCACGGTCCTGCCCTCATGTGGGGCTGAGGGAATCAACTCCTCGCTGGTCCCACGATGATTGCACTGTGGGGAGGGAGAGAGGGAAGGTGGCTGCTAATCTCTACTTACCTCACAGGGGTGTGCTGAAAAATTAATAAAACAAAGTGAAAGGAGAGGTCAGAGAAACTAACTGACAAAATGAACAAGACAAATGATAAAGGAGGCTGGAAGAACTGTCTGGCTGTGTGCAGAAGGGCTGCAGATGAGATAGGAATGCTCCAAGCAGTGATTGCAAGGTGACTTGGCAATGTTCTGCAAATATTTGAGGGAATAAATATCACCAGGGAAGAAAAATTAGTACAACCAGTTTTATCATGGAGCAGGGAGATGATCTGCCAGAAAAAACTTTTTGAAAGACGTTAATAAATGGTGAAATGAGCCTTTCAGGGGCAAGAGGAGATGTAACACTGGGTGAGGTTTTTTTAAATGAAAGCAGTCCCGTTTTGGGTGAAAGAATGAAGGCGTGGTGTGCTAACGTAGGCATCTTCTGGGTTTTGATTCTCCTGTGCACCACTGCTTCACATGGGTTTGTCCCTCAGGGATGTGATGTTCTGGGGAAATGGTAATAACTAAGAAAAGCAAGTTGGACAAAAAGCATCAAGCCTTTGACAGCATGAGAATTGAGTGTATAATCACACTCAGCCTTGTTCAGAAGCCCAGAATAACAATTTGCAGCTATCAGTGTAGGAGCTTTTTTCTTTATTTGCAGCAGGAATGCTCCGTGTTGAGAATTTTTTTTCAAATTATATATTTATAAAATCACTGGATTTTCTTGATGTACAGTGACCCTTTAAAACCAAAGTGCAACACATCTTTGTGACCCTGCTTGTCTTTAGAAAAGCCATGATAATTCTCCACCACTCCATTTATTTGTATCTCCCAATTTTGTTATTTATTACATCCTCTAACAACTTACACTGTGCCGTGCCACAACCATAGTTGTCTGTGGCTCCTCATGCCAGTGGACCTGTGGAGGATTGCTCTCAGCAGAGTTGGGTTTAAATCAGAATCTCTGTCAGATTAATAGGTTATGAGCAAGCACAGAGAGAGATGTTTGTTCTCTAGAGCCCTGTGATTTCTGCCTCCTGTCCCTGGCAGTGCTGGGGGAGCTGGCTCCCTGTTTCTGCTCACCAGGAACAGCAGATGAACATCTGAGCATCTCTCCTGGCTGGATCTAAACTGCTTCTTTTTCAGAAGTACTTTATTGTCACAGGAATATTATCTTTATTAAAGTCCAAATATTGATATTTTTTCTTTCATCCATGTTCCTGTGTTTTTCTGCTGTTTATCTTCCCTGGGTATGCTGTATGTCATCCCTTTCAAAATGCTGTATCTTCCCTTTTCTTCTGTTGAAACTCTGCTTAGTTTCAGCTCTGCTTTGATTTGCCTCCCAAAACCTGGTGGTGCAAAAATGATTTTTTGGGGAAAGCTCTTAAGGAGGGCCTGATTACCTTCAATGAAGGCCACACTCATCATCACAGCTTTCGTTTTCCACTGTATCCATCATTCCTGAGCCATAGTAACAATTCAGAGATCTCACTGAAGGCAGAAGAACCTCCTGCTTGTCTTTACCATATCATCTCCTCCCAAGCAAATGTTCCATACTACAAAGTGTCTTCTCTCTGTTTTGCCTTCATCTATTTTTTAATTTAGCATAAATTAGTTACATGGCCTTGGTAAGAAATGCTTCAGCAGGAATCTCTCCTCAAATACAGAGGGACTTTCTCATCGTCTTCCCTGCCTTTATTCTGTTCCCCTTTGAAGCTAAGAAGGGATAGATGGATGTGAGTCATAGCATGTTACAAACTGCCACCAGAATGCTGTAGCAAGCATTTCCTGCACCAGGGATGTTCCCACTTTCCAGTCCACCTGACCCCTGCTAATTGCAGTGGTGCTTTCCTCTCGCTTGTTTGAAGACAAAGGCTTGAAATGAGGTGTAAGTTCTATAATCTGTTCTAAAAAACCTCTCCAAGAGGACTGGAATTGTGGATGCTGATTTGCTTCCTGGCACTGGGAAGCCAAGCAGAACAGATTAACACACTTAGAGGTAACACACTTTTGAATCTCAATGGATTCGACTTGTTCTTCCTTCTTCAAAGCAATTAACTGTATATAAATTTGATTCTGTATGGTGTATGCCTTTTGGTTTAAGATCTTTTCCTGGTGATGGTGAGGTTTTCAATAAAACATGAAATAATTTACGTGAGTGGATTACCCAAGATCCTTTTTAATACCGTCCAGTGTGCGTAATAAAAATGTGAGACCTGAAATATGTCTGTGATCTCCAAAGCCATAATATCCATGCCACTTAAAACTTATTTAAATTAAAAAGAAAAAAAATAAGGGAAAGTGAGCTGATTTTGTTTCATCCTTCTATCTGAGAGAATGACCTGCATAACAATCAGATGCATTTTACTACTTAATACTTTATTACAGGGTTTTGGAGAACCAAATTATTTTCTGTCTCCCGTCCAGAGGTTTTGCTCTGTATGTTCAAGTCTGTCACTCTTTTGTTACCTTGCTTTCCAATTTCTCACTTTCAGAATATTAAAAAAAGGAAAAAAAAATGCTGCTCTGCATTATATAGAAGAAAAAGGAAGGAAGGCAAAATAACAGGAAAAGCTTGTGGGAAAGCAAAGCAGCAATCTTACATCTTGCTTTATCTCCTATTTTTTTTTTTTTTGCTGTGACTACACGCCCATTTTGTTTCCCAAATATCTCTCAGCATCTTGTGTTGCCTCAGGGCCATCTGAGACCCCCCCAGCCCTGGTGTGTGCTAGCACCCCGGCTCGTGGCCAGGGATGGTGTGCCAGTGTCACAAAGCATGTCCCCTCTGTTTGTTAGCAAGCTGACCAGCACTAGCAGGCTGCTCAGAAATGCCAGCTTTAATTACAAATTCTGCTTTCAAGGGGAGCTCACAGATTATGCCTGGGTATCTTAAAAGTGCCTCTTGCCTTTTGAACTCTGGCTGTTGTGTTTCGAAAAATAATAAGCCTTCTGTTCTCAGGATTGCCAGTCCTTGCTGTCACCCTGTCCTGGGAGGAACCCAAACAGAAGCAAATGGCAACAGACAGTCTTGTGCATCTTGAGCTGGCTGATGGTAGGAAACAAAGAAAAGAAGGAAATAAAAAAGCACTGGGAATAAGTTGCTTGTGTTGTTTTCGCCAAAGAAAACTGACTCTTTGGTTCTTGAAGTTAACCATTGTAGAGGGTGTCTGAGAAACTCTGGGTGTGAAATAGAGAGCACCACGTTCCTCAGCTGGCAGGACCCACAGCTATAGACTCATCACTGTGCACTTGTTAGTGGGAAAACAACTGGCTACTAATTTCTTCCTGGATGATGAACTACCTTGTGTGTAACTGTGCTTAATAAACGAGTACATAATTGTTATATTAGTCACTGTTTTGGCAGAGTAAAGTGCGTGAAAGTGTAATGGTGTTTACTCTCAGGCCCATAACACTCTTAGAGAAATATAAAGCAAATCTGAGAACTGGGTCACAGGAAAACATTGCCTGAGGTATGCATCTGCTGTATTATCTTAAAAAAATAAGAAAAAAAAATCATATACACCTAGTACAACACAGGTCTGGGCAATAGGTGACAACATACTTCAAATTCAACAAACTCAGCATCGATATTGAC
This sequence comes from Erpornis zantholeuca, assembly GCA_013400515.1. Taxonomy (NCBI): domain Eukaryota; kingdom Metazoa; phylum Chordata; class Aves; order Passeriformes; family Timaliidae; genus Erpornis; species Erpornis zantholeuca. The sequence continues at coordinate 423,274 of VZTN01019122.1, read as the reverse complement.
TTCAAACTCTTATTGTTTCGGGCCAGTTTTACTGCACTGTGTAACTCAGGCTGTTGAATCTTTCTATGCAAAGCTTGAGAAAGATGGCTGGGAATTGATCTGCTTGCTCAGAGTTTGTTCTTCGGGGACTTGCCCAGAGAGGCGTTGCACGTGGTGAGCTGACCAAGGAGTTCAAGGTCAGTCCACCAGCTTGGCAGGGCTGTGTTCTCTCACCCACGATATTCAATTATCTTGCTGACTGGATGTGGAGACGAGCCCTTGGTGATTACGAAGGAGAAAGCAAAGTTTGGGGATTTTATTAGTGTGTTGACAGCTTTTTTTTAGACTTTGCTGCTGACCTTGGGTGTAATCAAACACACAGAATTTGTACAGAAATCACTGCTTTAAAGAGGAAATAGAAATTACCCTGGAAAGGGTTTCATGGTCAATGACCAGGAGAACTTTTTTCACGTCTTTAAAATTGTAGGGGTAAGAAAGGCTGGAGGAAAAAGTCATTTAAGTGGCTTTCTTTCAAAGTAATGATACTTAATCCTTTATAATTTTCTTGAATTCTTATCTGCTCTCTGCTGGTATAATTCCACTAATTTTCTGTAACATCTCAAAAGAGTGAATTGTCCCTCACTCAGGAGGCATTAGATAAAACGAAGAAGGTGATTTGCATCGTTCTCAGCTGCCTACTGACACTATTTTTAGCCGTGGAAGGTGATGGCTGCGCTCCAGCTCTGAGAAAAACAGAGATGAGTGCATTGATTCATTCAAACATTTATGCACATTCTTAAATGTTTTTCCTGGCTCTCGAACTGGTCACTCAAAAGCAAATTGTTGGTGGTCTTTTGGGGGTCTTGTTTGTTTGATTGGTGCTTTGGTTCCTTCTTTTTTGGTTTTGTTTTCCTGAGGCAGCATAAGAGGATGTGCCACAGGCTGCGTAGGTTCTAGAAAACAAAGTGCAGGGCATATGCTCAGAGGGTGAAAAACCACAGCCCTGAAGTTGCTGCTTGTTGGTTTGTGGGCTCAAAGATGCAATAAGAAAAGACAGAAGTCAAGAGAGTAAGTAATTTCTAGTTTAGTTGGTAGGGATATGGTCAGCTGAGGCACAATTCTGACTTGAACAATTTCTTTTTTGTGCCATAACTGTAATTTAATCAATAAGATGACAAGATAAAGATGAAATTAATTGTTATGGGTTGATTTTCCCTATGGATCTTTTAGTAACAGGTGCAAGTTAAAATCTGTATAGGTTTTTAATGAACTTATACAACTTTTAAAAGAAGGTTCTTCCCCCCTTCTCCTTTTTTAAACAATTTAGTTCCCTGGTTAGGACTTTCTGAGTCAAAGCAGCTACTTCTAGAAGAGTCAAGCTGCCCTCATACATATTCCATTGCAGAATATTGACATCATGTGAAAACAGTGGTGATTAATCCTAAAATACTCTAGAGTAAGTCACTGAATAGCTAGGGCCAGGGAAATTAATTTTAGCTTTGAAAATCTATACCCACTCTGGGTTGAGCAGTACAGGGAACAGTAGTGCATGGCATTCAGGCAGCAGAAAAGTTTTCTTTTGAAGGCAAATATTATTTTCTCATCCACTCCAAAAGTCTCTTTCCTCCTGCTGGCTCCCAGGGAGTTTCTGGTCATTAGCACAGATCTGGGTAAGAAGGCAGCAGCCACCTGAACCCCCCGAGCTCAGTGACCAGCATGACCATCAGGAGGTTCCTCAGGCTGACTGCAGGAAAAAGAAATAAGTGGAAAACATCTAAAGAATAAAATGGAAACGCTTGCGCTTTTTCATGAAAGAAATGGTAAAGTTTTCTACTTTGGTTAGAATTTCCTCCCTAAACAAAATGCTTGGTGGTTTTGTCTGTTTGTAATGCTAAGGATATTTATGCTGAATCTGGTCTTTGAAATATGAGAGTCTGTGGATCAGGGCAGCCCTCACCGTTTTTCAGGAAAACAAAACTAGCTGCCCTTATTATAGATAAAAGCACCTGAACCCCCCGAGAAAAGCCCAAACAAAACCAAAAAACAAACAAAAGAACCCACAAAAAACCCCAAAAAACCAACAACAAACCACACACACACAAAAAAAAACCAAACCAAAAAACAACAAAAAACAAACAAAAAACCAACCCCCCCCAAAAAAAAAAAAACAACCAAAACCAAAAAAAACCAAAAACCCAAAACAAATAAGTGAGGAAGCCATGTAGGGTGCTCAGGGTGCTCCTAGCTTATATTCTGATTAAGAAATGGCTGTGGCAGAAGTCAGTATTAGTCAATGCTTGATCTAATAAATCTTTTGCTACCTCTACCCAATTTTATCCTTGTTAAACTTTTCCTGGAATAAACATGAAATGCTAACTCAACCAGGACTGAAGGAAAAGTTGTATTGTCTTATTTTAGCTAGCCCTGGTTTATTCAGGGGTGCCAGAAGCTGCCAGCTAGAGGGGCAGTGGTTGAATATCCATGGCAGAGGCAGCAGGCACAGTGGCAGAGCCTGTCTCACTTGTGCCACCCTCCCAGAGGCAGATCCAGCTGTAGCAAGAAGGGGAGAAGTATTTTCTCTTCCAGCTCTTTCTCTTCAGTCAGTCTTTGGACCTCTGTGTGAGCTGGGGGATGATTAAAATCAATATAGCATCAAATCAAAATAGTAGGAATATTAATAGGAAAAGCAAATTGATCTGTATTAAAGGAAGATAAAAAGGTTTGGTTTTTTTTAATAGTTTAGTGACAACGAGCGCACCCAGCATGTGCCCATCTTGACTTGAAGAGAGCAGAGCATTTCAGAAGAAACCTCTCAGGGCTTTCCTCCATGTAAAATAAAATGCCTACAAGTTTTTTCTCTGAAGGGATGTAGCTGTGGTCTCTCACACTCCCTTCAGCCTGCTGCTCCACAGTGTATTTCCCAGGTGCATGTTGTGGCACTGGCTGGGAGCTGCCCAGGACACAGTGCTGACAAACAGCATTCATCTTCATTACATCATCTTAGAACTGCAGGGAGGCCACTGTGCCAGCCTAAATATCACTTTCAGCTTCTGAAAGTTGGAAAACCCTACTAGTCATCTGTCTAGGATCAGCTTTCCAATACCCTGATGATTCAAAGAAGACTGATATTCCTCAGTCTGAGGCTCTGTTTTATCTCACAGTTGAGGTTTCTTCTATTTAAAATGTCTGTTTTGCTGTAATAGCATAAATAAGGTTAGACTAGTAAATGGTTCATGTTCTGCAAGGATACAGTTTGACATCAGTAAACAATATGCAGAAGGAATGATATGGATGCATCACCAAGAATTGTTTATGGAAGTTTGCTTACATTGAGCTAAAAAAAGTAATGCAAATAGTAAGAAAATCTCTGCAGGAGAAAAGTTTATAAGGAAAATTTCAAAAGAAATTGTTTTTAAAATAGGTCACTGAAGAAAAGGTATTTTAGGCATTGCTTGTATTGTTAAGAGTTCATGTGCCTGATCTAGAGACTGTGCCACAGAACATCACACTGAGCAGGGTAAAAGAATCACAGCTAGTATATTTTTTTTCCCTAGGAAACACCAGGGGGTATTTTTTGAGGGGTGAAGCCATGCAAATGGCTTCTCCAAAGCATCCTACTCCAGTCACAAGAGCTATTTGCAGTAAATTGTTTCTCCCTGTGTTGAACTGGTTGTGAACAGGCACAGTGCTCATCAAAATATTTTTAATTCCCTCTGAAATGACGGGGAGATGCATTTAAATGCATGTGACAGACGAGTTCACTCGGTGCTGTTTCTGTTCATTACTCACGAGAGGCCACCGAGGACAGGTCTGCAAGCAGCAGCACTTCAGGAGGGGCTGGCAGCCCTGCCACTCGAGCCCTTCTCCTGCTGTGGCTCTTCTCCTGGCCTGGCTTTTTTTTTGACAGCCACAAAGCTGAAAAGCTTTCAAGTCCCAGAGTCGGACTGCACTTCATCTGCTTCTGGCTCTTCTGGCTGCGGCCCATGCTGGGAGCCTGTCCCTCCTAAGGCAGTGCTTCTCTTCACCCAGGCACTTCTAAGGGCTGCAGTTCCACTGTGCTTTTCCTCAGGAGCCTGGTGCTCACTGCTTGCCCTTTCATTTGGTGTCTTTTTGCATCTTCCTTTCACATGATAGGAGGATGTTTTCTCTTCGCAAGTATCCGGGCCCAGGGACAAGGATTGAGGTTTTCAGGCAGGCTCCCATCACCGTGGATGTGTCTGAGGGAGGCTGAGGGCTGGCTGAGGTGTGGGAGGCAGAGCTGTCTGCTTTCTGCACTGCCCAGCCCCCCTGGGTGGGAGGGCAAGGGGAGGTAAGTGGAGTGGGCTTTACCTCTGATTGTGCTGTGTTGACTTGATGGGTGTCAGATAACAGCATCTCAACACGTGTCAGTCCAGCAGCTTTTTAAAAAGCACAATTGCTGTTAAATCCCTCTTGCAGATAAGATTTGAAGATCAAGCCAAATTATTTTCTCTCTGTAACTTTTGCCACCAATCCTCTCATCACCTGCTACAACCTGTTTAATCAGTGTAGTACTGGGGCTGTTTTTATGCACCTTGCCAGTTTTACTGCTTTTTCCCTGGAGCCCGGAGGAGAAGTGGATGTCTCCAACAGAGTGAGATCTGCTTCTCAGGTTCTTTGTTTTCTTCACAGCTCCTATCTAACAAGAAGAGAGCTTGTTCTAACTCTTGGCTGCTGATGGCAGATTTCAAGGGCCTCCAGCCTGGGATAAGGAGTGAGCTTACACCCTGCTAGTGCATTCCCTGTGGCTGAGTGTCATTGCAGAGGCCAGCTCCAGGCTGCCGTGAGCCTGCTGGAGACCTCTCTTTGTTAAGGCTATATCCAACAGAGTAGTTTGCCAGAGTTTCCTGGGTGGTTTAAAAGGAGAAGAGTGTGACAGTGAATTTTTTGGTGTATCTGAAGTCTCGTTCTAGTTGCCAGCTTTAGCCCGTGCTCATTTGCTCAGTAAATTCATTTGTGTTTTAACTCCACAAAAGTCTGCTGACCTCACAGAACAAGTGAAGGAACAAAAGTTATCTTTCCAGTTTTGGAAGTGTTGAAATGGTTCTAACTCCACCCTTGAAAATGCTCAAATCTGCTGGCATTTTATTTTCTTTCCCTTATTTCTGGCTATCATAGGTAAAAACTCTGTACTAGATCAAATTCTGATTTCATATGTCTGCCAATGAAAGATTTCTCCCAGAAAATACCTTTAGTTACACTTAATCTTCAACTTAGTTGTTTGTAAAACAAATTCAAACGAAATTTCTGCTACAAAACTAAAACACAATGATGAATAACTTTGTGTGGGAACCCCATGACACTTTCTTTTAACGTGATGTGTGGCAACTTATCACTACCCATATTTCTGATTGCTTCAACGCCTTTCAGTCCAGCAGATAGGATTAGTACTGCATGTTTCTCTTTGATACAGAAATTTGGGACATGAGATAATTGACTCAAACCCAAGCACTTGCACCCAGCATGTTCTCACTAATTTTGTCATTTCAATATCCCAACCACTTAGGACACTGTGGTTTCTTTCTTGCCTGAGCTGCTTTTGCTGGTGATAGCATTGCTCATCAGGAAGAAGTCGTGCCTTAGGTGTGACTGATGCCTTAGGTTTTAACTTTTATATTTTTCAAACCCTGCCCTGCCCAGTGTAACTCTGCAGTTCCCTGGAGCTCGTTCAGTGCTGTTCTCTCATGCTCACACACACACAACAAAGCCTCTCCAGCTCTCCAAGGACACCCAGACCCTCCTAGGCCCAACAACTGCAAACCACAATCTTGGGGACAGGGGGGCAAGCTTGGGCAAATTCCATCCTTGGCTGGGTTCTGCTTGGGGAATTGATGCTGATATCAAAGTGGGAAGAACTCGTGAGCTGTCATTGTCCATGTTGGGATGCACTGAGGCAGGAGCCTCTGGAGCCCAGAGTGTACCTCTGAAGGCCTTTCCAATCAATCCCTCCTTTATTCCTTTAATCCTGTCTAGTCTCTGTTTCTAGGCAGCCATTTAAGGCATCATGCTGTGTCCAAGGATCAGGAAGCCTTTCCTAACTGCTGTGGTGAGAGAGGTGTGCACTGCTCACTGTGACAAAGGGGGATCTGAAGTGACAGATTCCTCTTGCAGGCTGCTGTACCTGTCTGCCCAGGACAAGTAGCAAACATGCTGGAAAAAAACCAAATTATTTAGAAGGCGTTTCTACATGCAGAGTTATCTTGAGGTCTGGAATAACAGGATCAGGATGAAACAGAGAGTGAGAACAAGCAGCTTAAAGAAAAGGAGGCCCTCTGGTCTTGCCTGTCATGTACAGCCCTTAGGAAGAATGAGTGATGCCTCAGCCTGTGTGAGGACAAGTGTTGCCTGTGCAGAACGAGGTGTTGGCATGGCTGCAGAGATCATCTGGGATCCTGGCTGCAACTCCAATCACCCACACTGCAAACCAGGGGCCTCTGAAGCACCACAGGGCACAGCCTGCTGCATGGACAGCCCTGATGTGGGGAGATTAGAAAGGCTTTGTCTTGAGCCTAATAAAACCTGAGAGACAATATGGAAACTGTCTATAAATACATCAGGAAAGATGAGAGCTGTGTGGGTGAAAGGAGCATGCTGGCACAAAAGCCAAGAGCAGGTATGGTGCCTATGATAAAACACAGGCTGTAACAGACCAGCGAGTTCTGATCCATAAAGGATGGGAGTCTGACAATGTGGGGACACGCTGTGCCTTTGGAGAGGAATGTGACTGGTTTAGGGGAGAGTTTATTTCACAGGCTGTCTACAATAGCGAGGGGACCAGGCTCAATAACCTAATCTAATCTTATCTTCTGTCACTATCCTGGACTTGCTCTGAGTTGGAGCCCACCAGCCAAGTCAGTCCTCTCTCTTTACCTTCTTCCCCTGCTCCCTCTCTCAGGAGTCTCCCAGGCAGGGATGTGCACCCTCCTACAGCCACTGGCATCTGCAGGAGGGGAAGATGTGCAGTGTGGCTTTTTGCTGGTGATTTCAGCAGACCCAATGATGAATCTGCAAAATATTTTGTTTTCTTTAATTATTTTTCTAAGAAAAGAAGTCGAATCCCTCAGGCTGGATTTTTCAGTGAGATCTTCCTTTATTTTCTACATAGGGAAGCCCTTTTAGCACCTGTGACTCTTTGTGTGTCTCCCACCCTGCTTCTGTGGCGATCTGTCTAATGTTATACACTGGTACTTCAGTAGATAAGGAAAGGAACATTACCTGGCATAGTAATAGGAATATGTAATATCAATATTAAATTGATTGACTTGGATTTAGCTGTTTGACTATGCATGCAAAGATCCTCTCCCTTACCCTAAAATTCAATCTCCCATTTATTTCAGCCGTGATATTGTATCTCATTTATTTCAGCTGCAGTACTTTGCTTATAAATAAGGCATGGGACCTTAGTTCTAGATGCTTCTCTGAAACACTTCAGCTTGCAGCTTTTAATCTAGCTAGTTACATAACACAGTAATTACTGACAGGAAAGATCAATGCCTCCAAAGCTCAGTGCATCCAAGGAAAAGCTTCAGTCATCCTAGAGAAGAATATTTTTCTGCACTGACCTACCCAGCAGCACCAGAGATCCTGCTTTAGCTGAGGTGGATGAGTGCTTAGAGGAGTGAAACTGGATTGAAGTGAGGTCTCTCATGTTTCCCAACACTGAAATCCCTTTTACTTGCTGTATCATCCATACTGCATTTCAGCTCCAGGCCTTTTCATATTTTGTTTGTAGCTGTACAAAAACCTATTCAGGGTTAGGGAGTTATGCCCAACTCTATTGTGTCTGGTTTTATTTCTCCTCTCCCCATAAAGATAAAGACAAAGAAAGGGAAAACCTCTATTTGGGTATATTATGACAGTATGACAGCCCTGTCCTCTTAATGAGATTCTGATTTAATCTCAGGTAGCTTTTAATACGTGGACACAACTACTGGCATTGTTTCCAAATAGGTTTTCTTGTTTCTATTGATCTACTATTGATCTTTAATTATGGTGGCTAAATAGTACCATATCACTCATATGGTTTTGTTCTTGGGAATTTTCCTGAATAACAGCTGAAGTAATGGTGTAGGTTACTGCAACAGCAATTTAAAACCTCAGCTTCATAAAACCAAGGACAGGGCCTGCTAAGAGAATAGGAAAGCAATAGGTATCTGTAGACTCTGCTTCCTCCTCAGACTGAAAAGTAGCTTCCATCTGCACAAGGGGTTCACCTGCTGCAATTCTGGTTTAGCTTCACAGCCTGTTCATTTCTGCTTTTGACTTGATTATTGTTTAATTGGAGATGCTTCCCACAAACCTTTGTTACCAAAAGGGACACGCAAAGCATTGGAAGATGAATTCAAAGAGATGGGAACCGAGAGGGAGATCAATGCTGGTCTCCCAAACTTGATGTTACTGCATGTTTGCTGAAACATTGGGAGATCTGCTGGCCTTGTTTACAGTCTCACCAGGGTTAAGGGCCACAAGATGTCAGTGTAGCACCAAACATGAAGGAATGGCAAGCGGGATTTCCGCAGCCCCTCCAGTTGTCCTGCTGGAAGCAGCCTGTTGGCTCTGCCTGCAAGGAGAGGCTCAGTGGTCAGGAAATGGCCCATGAGATGAGGAGCCACTTCTGAGCCCGGAGCACGGGGAAGGCAGGCGGAGCAGGCACTTAGGGGGGCTGTGTGTGGAGGTAAAAGGCTGAGTGTGCCTGCAGGAGCTGGGCAGTGCAGCTTCTATTTTCCTGTACAGCACGATCCTTGCCCAGCTCCCTTAGTCCCCCTCGGCCTGTGACTAACTGGCAGGCAGAAGTGTTTTGTTTCACAGGCCCTGCTCCATTCCTGTGTATAAAGCAGTAATTCTTGGTATTGTGGGGGAACATTATTGAATAGTGGTGAGAAAAAGCAAGTGGTAGAAGAACAGTTCCCTGCACTGTCCTCTGGGTGACTGATGAAGAAAATCTGGTTCCTAAGTTCTGAGGCTGATAATAGCTAAAGAGACATCTCCAAAAGCTTGGGTTTGTTGTTAGTTTGTTTTCCCAGTTTTCTGTGTCTTTGAGAAACTGTAGACAAAGTACCCAATACTGAACAACCAAGCTGTTTGGAAAAGGCATCTTAGCACACTGGAGCTGTGTTTTTCCAGGAGTGACTCTTCCTGGATGCAAAAGGATCACTTGCTGCTTGCCTGTACGTATCTGTACCCCCAAGTTATCCCCAACAAAGGAACCCAGAGAAAAGGGCACTGAAAACAGCTCAGAGATGCCGGGGCCTGATTCTGGAAGTTAAACCAGCTGTACAAACTAGTCCATTCCCTCACTCATTTATTTGTCCTCTTCCCTTTGCTCTTGCCCAGAGGTGATGTCTCTTTTGGATTAGCCTAGTTTTCCTTACACGGTTTCCTTCTCCAGTTCAGATTTGTTCAGCCACAGTATGGGTGATTACAGAAATGAGAGAGAAATTGCAAATTTGGACCCATTGTCGGCTATCAGATTTTAAAAAATAATTAAAGGAAACCAGATATTTTATGATGTGCCAGATGAATAATTCCAGAACATATTTTATTAAAGAAGATGGAGTGCGGTGCTAATCTTTGGGAAAGTTTCCCTTCATTAATACAGAGCTGTTAGCACAGTTGTGGCCCGGAGCTAAAGTTGTGACTAAGCGCCAGTCTGAGACTCAGACATCTGTGTTTGGGATCTGTTTGGCACAGGGGCTTCCAAAATACTCCCTGTCTCTCTTATGGACTGAAGCTAAAGCCAGTGCCACAGATATAAAGAGCTGAGAACTTAAAATCCAATGCTTGGCCACCATTTTCAGTTTGCGCCTATTTTAATCTGTGTTTTTTCGAATTACCATTTTCCAGGCTGTTTGTCCATGAGGACAGGTTATGGATATGGCTGAGAATTGGGAAATGGGAGCCAGGGCTGGGAGATGGAGACCCCAGTGGGACCTGCTACCCCATGTCTGTCTCTCCAGGGCAGAGACGGAGCTTCTCTCTAATGGCATGTATTCCTCCAGCTCATATTTTCCCACAACCTTTGTGTTTGGTGTAAATCTCTCAGTGTTGAGGTTTTTGAAACTGCTTGGGGAATCTGAACAGAAAGCACGGCTTTTCTGTCTTTAGCAAAGTTTGAAGCAGTACTACATGCAGAGCTACCAGTCTGATCCAAAGCAAACTCAAGCAAACTAAATGACAGAAATGATTTCTGAACATCACTGAAATGTGATTTCAGTGTACCTAAGTATAGCTTAGCTTCATTGACCAAAACTGTAAAAAAGGTCGAAACAGATAACAGTGACACTAAGACCAGACTTGCTCAAGCACTTTTTACCTCCCTGACCATGCAAGCCATCAGCTACTGAGTGCTGCAGGGCAAGTGCTGAGCTCTCAGCTTCCATGTTTCTGTAAAAACCACTGGTTCAGTGATAAAACAATGGCCTGACAGAACTTGCTTGATTGCTGTATTACTCATTCCCTTCTTTATTAGATCAGTGCTATGGTAGGATATAACCATCAGAATAACCAGGCAATTTTGTTTTGCACACTAAAACTTAATCAGGCATTACCTGAACACTTTCTTACCACTGTAAGTGACAGCAACATTTGATCCCATTTCTACCAAAATCGATACATGAAAACTCACAAAGATAATACTTTAAATGAACTATGGCACTCATCAATTCTCTTCTTCTCATTCTCTGATTTTATGAACATAAAATGCTTCTCTTTAGATTGGGGCTTTTAGAACACACACGACTTTCTTGTGGTGAGAATACAAAGTGCTAAGTCTTCATGAATGAAGGGGGCACCTATAACAGATGCATATGGATAGATACTCTGATTTTTATTACAGAGTATTGTTAAATTATTACCAGTCTGCTCAGACAAAGTATTATGCCTTAGGTAGAGGAATTAACTATAATTAGCCTGCTTTGTTATCTTCATTATGGTAGGGGAGATGGATGAGTAGATTTTGAGCCCATAAATATTCTTGATGATATTTTGTTTCTCTTTACATACTGGTTAAGGACAATCTGGTGTTGGTGAAGCATCTTATAATGATGCCTTAGGTTTTAACTTTTATATTTTTCAAATCCTGTACTGCTAGTGTAATTCTGAAGTTTTCTGTAGTTTGTTAAGTGCTGTTCTCTATGCTAAGATAGACATAACAAAACCTCTAACTTGCTCTTCAAGGACATCCAGAGACAAGAACTGTAAACCATCATTTTGGGGAGAGGGGGGCAAGCTTGGGCAAATTCCATCCTTGGCTGGGTTCTGCTTGGGGAATTGATGATGAGATCCAAGTGGGAAGAACTCGTGAGCTGTCCTTGTCCATGCTGGGATGCACAGAGGCAGGAGCCTCTGGAGCCTGAAGTGTGCACCTGAAGGCCTTTCAAATAAATACCACTATTTTTCCTTTATTCCTGTCTAGCCTCTGTTTCTAGGTAGCAGTTTAAGGCATCAATAGCAAAGTGAGCTAGGAGAAAGGAAGATCAAACAGCTTAGCTTGAGGTAATGCTCTTTTCAGTTTCATCAGATGTGTACACCACACTCCTTTTAAAAGCTGCTCTTTGATTTCACTTAAGTCCAGCAATTACATATTGCTATGACCCCAAAATTAAATGCAAGGGAACTTCTAATCATATGGTAGGTAAGAAAAACGTGAGTTACTTTGAAGGCCTCATTTGAGAATGCTAAACTGAAATGTGTGTCCTGTGATTAGCATTGATCGATAAATCCAGGCATGAAAAACTGGGAGTGCTGGTGCACCTACAAGAGCACATCCAAATGATACAGAGAGAGCTTTATGCAATGTGTTTATGTGGCAGAGACATGAATGCATCTCTGTTTCTCCTCCTTTTGTATTAAAGTACTTTTGTTCACCACACTCTCCAGTCACCTTTTGGTGTGAATGGAGGTAATTACTTCATTGACATCCTAACTACCATCAGTGGCAGATGATCACTGTGTATTTGACCACAGACTTAAAAATCCCTTTGTCCTTCATGTTGCTCTCATATACTTCACACTTATCACAAAATCTGTGGGCTTTGCAGGAAGGCTGGGATTCAGAGGAAATCTCTGTCATTCAGGCTTGCCTTGCTGCTTTATCCCTTCAGTTCCCTGTTCCTCTTCAAACCCATTTTCCCCAAAAAACCCCAAATCCTCTTTGACCAAATACCCATCCACCCTACCTCTGCCAAGCTGCAGCTCCAGGAGTTAAAGCTCTAAAAAAAAAGGTTTGGGTCCTGAATTTGAGCAATCTCCCTTTGCTCAGTAGAACCTGGTTATGAAAGATGCACACATGCTCCTTTCAGGGCTAGCTTTGGACTATATATGATGTCAGCAGCTTGTCCTTCCCTACCTCACTCTGGTCCTAAGGGAACATAGCTGTGGCCCTCTGCCTGGCACTGTTTGTGCTGCCAGGTGATGCAGCAGCTCTGAGAGCAGCACTAATGGGTGTGGGAGCAGAGCCCATCAGATGCTATCAGCAGGTTGTGCTTGGGATGAAAAATGGATGACAAATTGCCCACGCTGTGTCTCCTCGCTGATTTGCGTGCGTTGTGTTTGCTTCCGGGGCAGATGTATTTCTGTATTCTGAATTTCAGTATTCTAACCTGGCAAGTAACCCAGGCTCAATGCCACGCAGATGGAGAGAATGTCCACTTTTTTAGCAGCAGTTTTGCAGTATTGGTGTATTTATAAATGCTCTGTTTGCAATGGGACACTGAAAACTAATTACTGTAAAAAATTGCAGAAAGTTAATAATGTCCAAAGAGAGCTCATGCAAAAATGGAAGTGCTGTGTTGAAGAGCTCTCCAGTGTAATTGCCCATATAACCCAGGGCCAGATGATATCAACAGTACCAACACTGCTCATGTCACTGCATTGTCCCACTGCCACCAACAGCTCTGCTCAGCCTAAGGCTGTCAGCTGCTGCCCTACAGAGATCCTAGGAAACTTCTAAATGTCATTAAAGCTCCATTAATCTCAGAGTCACCTCACCAGCAATGCCTATGGGACAGCTGACTAAATACAGCCATTGTAAACCTGATTTCAGGTAGAGGTAACCTGATTAGAGGTATAACATTGTAAACCTGACTAAAGGTATAAGTAAAATTGGATGGATAAAAGTATTTCTGACATGTGAATTACTGATGACAATGTATTTGTGATTTTTTCTTCTTATTCTACTAATGCTAGCCCAAAACCATACTGGCTTTGTCAGGGTCTGTTGCAGATTTCAAAATGTGCAAATTTGCCCAAGGCTAAAGACAATCTCATGTAAATCAGTGTACTCAGGTCAGTAACATGAAGAAATTACTGCAATGGCTGAGCTAAATTTCAGTGAGGATTCAGGTTTGGGTGGATCTGAAACTTGTTAAAACCTGGAGGAAGAACTGGGAATTCTTGTGTAGAATTGCACTGGCCTGTATGAACACCTGTAGTCCTGAATGCTGCTTGCAGCTGCTGTTCTGAGCAGAAGAGTGTTCAAGTACACCTGCAGTTTAATTTAGGAGAAAGGCTGAGTAGTAAACCTAAAGTAAGCTGATGTAAGGCTTGTTCCTCCTAGAAGTTTGTGGGAAATCGACAGCAAGTTTTTCAATAACCCATGTAGTCACTGATTTGTGCTTAGCCTCAAATAGAAGCACTTTATTTCCTTTATTATTACATGAAATACTTTCCTCCTCTTTTTAAAGGAAAGCTTCAAAGTCATCAACCCCAAGTGACAATGATGCTGTTTGGAAAAATTCTCTGTGGTATGAAGTTTCACACCAAATGCTATGAAGTGAATAAAATCATCCTGAAAAACAGCACTTGAGCATGAAAGGCCATCTCAGTGTGTTTGAGTGATTCATGCAAGATATTATAATCGAGATTTATTTGATCTGAGTTTTCCCTATGAGCATAAAGATTCCTGATAGCTAGAACAAAAATTACTCCAGTAACACCTTTGTGGTGCCATCTGCTTGTTGGGAAACTTCCTGGAGATCACTTAGGTTTTATTTCACCACTAGTAACGTGGCTACATCATTGCTCACCCTTCTTGGCAATGGGGAGGAAGGCAGTCTGCCTTGTGACTTACCCCAGAGGACAGGCTGAGCACAAAGCAAAGCCCTCCTGAGATGTGCATGTAGGCACTCATGAATCATGACCAGATGGATCTTTAATTTCTTACTCAGCAGCCACAGCCATCCCTTTCAGTGAATTTCAGAGAATGCAGAGCATTTCAGAAATAATCATGTAAACTGTGTTTTTACCATGGGGAGTTTTGTGTCTTTCTCGTCCTTCCTTGGAGATTCTTTTCAACAGATCAGCAATACCAAAAAATCTGTTTTCTGCTCTTTTACTTTCTTTTCTTCATGTCTTCTTGAATAAAGCCAATTAGGTCTCTGAATTAGGAGCTTTTTGGGTTTGGGGCTTTTTTTAAAATAACAGCCTGGAGGAAGAGGCTTGAACACCTGCGGTCTCTTGATGGAGTGTCACAATTTGATTTTCCCGAGTCCTGATGTTCTTTCCCTTTCCTCTCTCCTCTCTTGGCTAATATTTGTACCTTTTGATAAGCAGACCTCCACAGGGACTTCTGGGCCTTAACCCCAGCATTCTCAGGCTGTGGTACTTTTGATAAAACCAGACAGTTTTGTGATCACTAAAAGCTTTGAAAAAAATTCCAGAAAAAGTCTTTTTTCCCCCACCTTCTCTTTTTTTCCTTTTTTGGGGGATTTCAGGTCCCTTAACACTTCTCCAGAAAAAGGAATAAATTTTTGAAAAAAGAGGAAAAAAAAGGGAAAAAAGTGCTGTTCCCTTGGAGCCCTGAAGGAAGCAGAGCAAGGAGCACAGAATACTTATGTGCCTGATAAATGGCTGTGTTGCTGAAAGCTAAAACTCTGAAATGGCAAGACAAGGCACAAGAGGTCTTATCTTGTACAAAGGATGATGATGTACACTCGTTTTGGGGAAATCAGATTGTTAGGCTGACTTAGGGCTTTGACTTATCTGGGACTTGATTAATACAACAGATTACATGCAAAATAGTTCACGTGATGGAAGCCAGGAATAATTCTTTGTGGAAAAACAAAAGCATTTGATAATCCCCTAACCAGCCTATGAGAAAAAAAGGTTTACTGAGATGATTCCCTTCCATGTGAATCCAGTGATGTGAGAAACTCTGTAAAGAGGCCAGAACCTCACTGGAGCCATGCAGCTTCCCTGGGGATTTTAATCCTGGGGAATATTTTTGCCAGATTCTCCTCAAATTATATTTGGAAAATACTTCCTAGGCAGAAGCACTGGTAGATGGGAATCTGGTAAGAGGTTTTACAAGCCCTGCACTTTGATTTATGCCATGTGGAACCCCTGCCTTGTTTGTCTGCAGAGCAATGCATGCTGTTTTCCCCTTTGAAACTTTAAAAGTATTGCTTACAATTTGAGGGAATGAAGAGCAGGGGTTGCAGTAGAGCATGCACGAGACTGGAAACGTGAGCTGTGAAAGGTGGGGGCCAGGCCATAGACTGAATCACACAATGCAAACGTGAGTTCCACCAGAACAGAGCCAAACAGGGCCAGCAACTGGGAGATGTACAAATCCTGATCGTCAGCAGGGACCCAGAAAACTTCTGGAAATGATCCCTCAGAAGAAGAAGGAACATAAAAAGAAAGTAGAAACCAGGAAGAAAAGAAAAACTTGGAAATGAAGAGGTTAGGTTTTCACAGTGTCTCCTCCACAGGATGGGCATTGTGGGAAATGGGGCTGAAAAAGCATGGAATGAGCAGTTCATTTTGAAGTGGATCAAAGCCACTGATTTTGGACAGAGTAGGATTTGTCAGGATTGTGACAAGGTTAGAATGTGGGCCCTGAACTACTTTAAGGCATGCTCAAAGCTCGGCAAAGTGAGAGAAAGTAAGCTACTGCTGCAGCTCACCCGAGGAAAACTGCTGTGTGACAACTTCAGGAATTTAGGCCAAACTGAGCAGGGAAAAGCAAAAATATCTTTAAAATTTACTTTGCTATTTTCAAAGTTGCATTCTGTCCCAGAAATGCAGGAATTCCTCATTTCCACATTTTTACACAGAACTTATTGTCTCCCAATCACTATAAGGCATTCCAATTTTCCTTAAAAGCTGGTCTAAAAAGAAAAAAAACTCTAAACTTTTCAGAAAATTGAATGGCACCAAAATCACAGTATAGTGAGAGGCTTCTGTCTTTCTTAATTAAAACTCCCAACAGATAAGATAAATAAAGTGATTTTTATTTGATTTAACCTTTTTTAAAATTTGTGTTTATTCACCAAAGTAAAAAAAAAAAGAAAAAGAAATCCATGATTCCCCTCAATCTAATTAGTTCTGGATACAAGTACAGATCTTCTGCCCTTTTTTCCTTTTGGTTTCAACATTCACCCAGCACAGCATCTCTTGATCTGTCAGTTTTTCTGAGCCTTAACTTAAGGAAAATAGAGTTATTGTTGAAAAGTCTAGTGTAAAGAAAAAGACTGATCTCATGCTAAGAGAGGCATTAAACCCCAACGAATTGAAAGACACCTGTGGATTTAAAATAGAGGGAACACTTTCTGCGCCGATAAGCTGTGGAAAGAAGAGTTGTGTTTGCTGCATCTGGCCAGCACTCGCCTGGTATGCAGGTGTACACTCCAGTGCTGCTTCCAGGCAGGAGCCACTGCTTCAGAGAAAATCTCGGAGCTTTAGCCCTTAGCCAAGCCATCACTAAGTCATTTAAGCAGCATTTCTGATCCTTGAGGCAGCTGTACAGGTTACATAAATTTCCTTCCAGCAAAGCCAGTAAAACAACCCAGGGCAGTGCCTGAGCCTTGCCTGGCCGATGTCGCAGAGTTAGAGTGGCTTTGTGCCTTACAGGACATCCCCGATTTCCCTCCTGCTGTGCTCTCCCAGCTGAGCCCCCACGGGCTGCAGAGATGCTCTCATTTCCCTTCTGCCTCGGTGAATGCCAAAGCAGAGCCTGCTCCAGCAGGGAGAGTAGGGGACTGAGTGCTGGGTCAGGGTGGAATTTGCCATTCTTAGTGAGTGTAAAAGTTGCCTTTATGTAGTGGTGCTTGTAGGGCAGGAAGACACTTGGCCTCAATGTGAACTTACCTTGTCCCATCAGTGCAACAAAGCATTGCAAGGGCAGTGTTTGGAGTGAAGGTGATGCCTTAAATGGCTATCTAGAAGCAGAGACTAGACAGGAATAAAGGAATAAAGGAGGGATTGATTGGAAAGGCCTTCAGAGGTACACTCTGGGCTCCAGAGGCTCCTGCCTCAGTGCATCCCAGCATGGACAATGACAGCTCACGAGTGCTTCCCACTTTGATATCAGCATCAATTCCCCAAGCAGAACCCAGCCAAGGATGGAATTTGCCCAAGCTTGCCCCCCTCTCCCCAGGATTGTGGTTTGCAGTTGTTGGGCCTAGGAGGGTCTGGGTGTCCTTGGAGAGCTGGAGAGGCTTTGTTGTGTGTGTGTGAGCATGAGAGAACAGCACTGAACGAGCTCCAGGGAACTGCAGAGTTACACTGGGCAGTGCAGGGTTTGAAGAATATAAAAGTTAAATCCTAAGGCATCAAAGGAGCTCAGAGACTCCAGTCATACTCTGGGATTTGCTCTCCTCCTAGCAAATAATAAGTAGTGGGCAGTGCACTTCAGAAAGTTAAATGATTGCCAAGCCCAGCAAATCTGTGAGAAGGCAAAAGTCGATTTAATTCTGTGAAACTTCCCCCTACTCCTTCAGATGAAACCATGCCTTTTCTCTTTCACTCCATGCTATAATTTATCTGGCATACACATGTGGTTCAGACAAGGACCAGGGACCTGAGTGCTCTGCTGAATCTGGTTGGAGCAGCTCCATCTGCTACCAAGCCCTGTGCTCTCCCTGCCCTGTGGCAAGAAGTTGCCAGGTCTGTAGCAGGGTCAGTAGAGAGGAGCATATGCAGCACCTCAGCAATGACTTCAGCAGCTCCTGCATAATTGCAAGCATGTTGTCATTGACTCTTCAGGCTAATTAGGCCAGAGAGGTGAGATCACACTGGTAAAAGAGCCTGTGAGTGGGAATGGCTGAGATGTTTGCACACATTCTCTTCTGCTGCTTTTCTTCAGGCGTGTGGGAGGTCAGCCCAGGAGCAGGGAGGTCAGCAGGGTATGGGAACAGCTTTAAACACTTCAGCTATCTTCACCAGGGCTCAGGAGTCAAGCCCTAGGCTTTATTCTTGAGGGCTTGATCAAATTGCCTATGGTTTCAAGGTCTTTCTTGAAGAATTTTTTTCCTGAAATGCTATTTTTTAAAGAAAAGTAGGAACAATAAAAGTCAGAATTAAAAAACACAGTCACACAACAGGAAATTTGCAGGTCAGTTTAAATCCTTCTCTATCTCAACCTTTATTTTTTGTCCCCCCGAGAATACAATACTTTTCAGTGACTTTTTTTCTTGGTGTTTTCTTCCTTTAATAGAATAAGTCCTGTTCACTCATTCTCTTTTAAGAAAATAACATTACTCAAAAACACCAGTGCCAAATTTTTGACCCCTTGCAATGCTCCTCTATGCCAAACATCATCCTGGGGAATGTCCCATCTCCTCATGCCTGCTCCCTTTGCTGACCTGATAACGTTTGGACAACAGGAATACATGAACAAGGATTTATGGCTTGGATTACAGCGAGGGATGGGTGTCTGTGTCCAAACTTTTAGACTCAGTTCTCTCCTTCCAAGTGAAAAAAGAATGCCATTGCTTTCCCTCTAGTTTTCTGTCTCTAAGAATGCCTGCTTGCAGTTCATGTATTTGTCACTGCCACCAAAGCTGTGTCTTACCAGGCACAATTATGAAGGAACAAAAAGAGCTGGTTTATTCCTTTCTCACAGTTCCCTGGCTGTGGGGAGGGGACATCGTGCTGGAGCATCCCCTGGTAACCTCAGTGTTGCTTGACCCGGAGCAGATGTGATTTTTCTGAGAGGCTGAGCTGTGTGACAGGGAACAAGCTGCTGGGATAGTGTGGACATCTGGTATGGGCTGTGCTTCAGAAGATGTGCAGAACAGTGGCTGCAGCCTCTGTGCTGCCTGCAGCTGCCTGAAGCAGAGCGATGGGGCAACTCTTACCCCTAGGATGAACTGTGGATGGCAAGAACAGCTCCTCTCCTGCCTTGGCCAAGAGCAGCAAAGGAGGGATATGAGCTGGCAGAGGCACAGGCTTAAATGTCTGTGCAATTAAGATATTTCACAGAGATTTCTGTCCTTGTATAATAAAACTACAACTTTTGGAAGTGCAAACGTAACTCTTCCCCGCTACATTCATCATAGAGTGATGAGACAACTTTTGATTTTTTCCTTTCTGATGCCATTTCTGTGATCCAGCAAAAAAAGAAAGGAGTCAGTAGGGATAATCCCTTGGGAGCACAGTATTTAGCACTCATTTGGCTGGTGATATTTACCCTGTTTTAAGAGGATTAGACACAGTCATAGTTCAGAATACCAGTTAAGGCATCTCCAGCATCAGCCATTCCTTTGCACAGTCTTTGCCCTTTTAACCACCTCTTTTGTAGCACTGGGGCACTCCTGGTTCATCCTCTGTGCAGGGCCCAAGTTTTTTCGAAAAATGAGAGTGTGAGGGAGAGAAATTCTGCAAACAAGACCCATCAGTGCAGCTGTATTGAAGTTGCTATCAAGGCATTTATTGGTATGCCAATTGCACTTCAGCTTTCCAACTGTACAACTTCCTTGTTTTTCAAACCCGCTCGTGCTTGTAGCATTTGAAAAACACACCATGGACAAACCATTTAGAGGCAACAGTGCAAAATGCCAGCAGAAAAATAAATGGGGAAGTAAGAGAAATGGAGGGGTTTGTCAGTTCTGGGTTGTTTCTTATTTATTTATTTATTACTTAGTATTTGGAGTGGAAAGTGTGTGCAATCATGTGGAAAGTAAATTGACAGCTCACTTGTGGGTGTTAAATAAACAGCTAATTTTTCTGAAAGAGGTGTCTGTTGAGAGATGATAAGGTAAAGCACAATTCCAAGCTGAACTCCCCTCCTGAACCTTTTGTAGGGGACTGAGGGTCCCTCCAGCCCCAGTGGTAGCACTGGGGCCAGAAGGTGATCCCAACTCTGTGTCGGCAGGGTGTGCTGTAAGGCATAGAGGGGAAGGGGGACTCTTCTCCCCTTTTTTACTTTCTTTGCTTCTTTCTAAATAGTCTGCACTTTCACCTCCTTTCCTCTTTCAGCCGAGCTGCCACTGTGCTTTCCTGCCTGCCCAAGCAGTGCTCAGCTGGCAGCTGTGCCAGGCAAAACCTGTGGGGAAGGAGGGTCTGAGACCCTGCCTGTGGCCATGGCCCGTGTGGCTTTTATCTGCTTTATAGAAAGGGAATCTGGAGTTATTCAGTCAGTTACCCCAACTCACAAATGGGTGATGGGAGCAACGCTGCAGCTCTTGGTTAATGTTCACTGCAGAATTCAGACCTGCTCCCCTAGCTGCACCAAAGGACAGCGTGTTTAGGTTCTCTCACAGCCTTGGCAGGACGGAAAAGGAAAACCTTTTATCACTACGTCTTTGTCTCAAAAGCATGAAAAATGGAGCAGGTTGAAAAGGAAGACTGGAAGGCTGCTACATCTGTAGCAGACAAACAGATGGGGAATACAAACAGAGGAGGGATCAAGCCCAGGGCAAGCCAAGAAACGATTTCCACTGAATGCATTCCTCGGTCTGGGTCAACCCTTTTAAGCAAATGTGTCAGATGTTTGAGGCAGTGCACACCTCTTACATCACACACAGAAACTGGGATGGGAGGCTGACTTTGGCTTGGAAGGTTCACACAGCATTCGGTGTTCAGAACCGTGCTAGTGTGAAATGACAGCTACAATGAATGGCAAACCCTGCCTCTCATGCATGTGCTCGCTATTCCAGCTGCTTGAATAAACATTCCATCAAACCTGAGCCTGGGGACCCAACCTGAGCTCGGATTATATTTTGTTTCGCCTACCTTATCCCTTAGCTTCCCGCTAAGGGTGGAACTGGCAGCTTGAGGCCAGGCCTGGTGGGTTATTTATTGCAGCATGCTGTAATTAGACATCTGACTTAGCAACCTCGAGCCTGGGCCAGGTAACTCCGTGTGAGGTACGGAGTCAGCTGCCTCGGGATGGGGAAAAGGCAGAGGATACACTGAGCAGGGGATTTCAGTCAGCATTCATCGGGCGTCAGCCAGGGCAATAAAGATCCTGGAAGGCTTTTACTGCCCATCAGGGAAGTCCTGCACATTTTCTCAAATCTAAAAAGATGCAGTGGGAAAGACTAGGAGCTTAATGGCTCATTTTCTGGCTTTCATTAGGTCATTTCATCCATTCCGGGGAATATCTCCCACCTATTCTTAAACCCACTTTTCATTTACATCTCATGTGCCCAGTTCTAAGAGCACATCTGCATTAGCTATTTGTCCAAATATGAAACAATGGACTGAAAATGTTTCATTGGCTAAGACATGCATTTTCTATTAAATTTAAATATTTTCAACTTTTCTTAGTATAATAAAACTTCTATTGAAAAATCAATCTAAAAATGCTTAATTAAAAAAAGATATTAAATTAATTACTTTATCTGGCTTTTATAATAAAATTCTAAGAAAACAAACATTTTGCCATGCTGTAATTGTAACAGATTGTTTTTCTTTCTCTTTGTTCAGGCAACTGCTTTGGTAGACATTTCCAGTTAGTCATAAATTCATTATGAATTTGTACTAATAAAATAAGATTTTCTCATAATTATTTAACATTACATGAAACATTTTTGGGAAAAGCTATAGCAACAATGACTGTGGTTATGTAAGCAAACAGAGAATTTGAAAAGTACTTGGTATTTTTATTGCTTGTTGCCTTGTGGGTCCTTTTTTTGGTGGGAGATGCTGAGAGGGAATGTGTGTGATATGAATGCGGGGTTGTGTCCACAGCCAAGGCTACGGCTGAGTGGGTGGGATTTGAAGTGTGCTAAGAATGCTGCAGGTTTCCAAAGGAAGTTTTTAGCTCTGATAGTCGCCAAGCTCTCAGGATGAATTAACTACAGGGGTGTTGGGGAGGCTGTTGAGGGGAGTGAAAACCTTTATCTCACTTGCCAAATACGAAATGAATGGATGGAGCAATTTTGGCTCTGTGAGTCAGTGAAAATGCCACATGTGCTCATTTCTTAAAATGTCCTTTTCTGCCTGAACTTGCAACGCTGCTGAGTTCAGTGGGAGAAGTAATGTGTATAAACATACATTTCATGTCCCTGCCGTGCCTCCAGAGCGGGGCCCCCGTGCAGAGCCACACGTGTGCTCAGGCTGGGGCATGTCACATCTGGCCATGGGAGTGTGGGGGCTGTGGGAGGAATGCCAGTGTGCTGGTCTTGCCTGGCAGTGACTTGCTCTGTGGCCTGGCTAGCTGTCTCTGTGGATTTTATGCCTTTGCGCTCTAAAATGAGGATAATAGTAACCTTGAAATGGGAGCCATGCAGCTTAATGAGGCCGTGTTTGTGAGGTTCTCAACTACAGAATGTGCTATAAAACTCAGAATAGTCACTGAAAGGAGGGTTTGAAGGGCCGAGTTAGTGACACAAAGTACAGGATGCATAGCCTTTGTAATACTGGGTGACCATCTGGAGATGCTGCAGAAGAAAAAGAAGAAAAATCTTCCATCATCATTAACTGCAGATTTGGTCTTCTGTCTTCAAATCCAGGGTGCAGGCAAACCCTGCTCTGGACAGCAAAGGGAATGAGATGTTCCCCCGTGGTTACCCTGGCCTGGACAGGCTCTCCTCTGGTGCCGAGCTCTGCTGGGCAAAGTTGCTCCTGTGCTTTAAAGGAGAGCTGTGTCTTAAGTGTTCTTCTGCATGTGAGCTTTTAGAATGAATCTGTGTAGTGCTCTGCCCCACTGCTGATCCACAGCCAGTGATGCTGGAGCGTGGCTGGCAGCATCCTTTCTGTGCCAAAATGCTGGAAGGAGCTCCAGCAGAGCACTGGCTCAGCCTCATGTGTTCCCTTTCTGGCTAATGTCAGTGTCACTGTAACATTAGCCAGGGCACAGAGGTGAAATGAGCCATGGAAATATGATGTAGTGGTATACAAAATCTTCTTTACTGATATGAAATTTTCCTCCATTGAAATAGAATTTTTAATGTAAAAGCTTTCTAGGCCAGAAGAACTTACCCAGCTGTTCTATTGTGCCAGGCAGCTGGCTCGCATTCAGGATATGTTTCTTGCTGTTCTCAAGTCAAACAGAAAAGACAATATTCCTTATTATATTTAATGTGCCTGCCGTGGGAAACCCAAAAGGTTCCTGCACCAACAGTACCTCTACTGCAGGGTCATCCAGGTCTGCTGTTTTGTCAGTTTCAACATGCCAGTGCTGTGCTTGCTGCTCTCATTCTTTACCTACTTTCTACCCGGTGTATCAGGAGGAAGTTTTTTTTTTCCTTCCTCTTTGTACAGCGCTGAGCTGGTGGATGTTTAGAACACGGCAGCTTTGGTTCAAATTGGGTGTACTGCTAGGGCAGGGCAAGCCGATGAATTGTAAATGCTGCTTTGGAAAGAAGTGCCCAAGGCACTGCAGGTGGTTTGAGCTCTAGGGGACCGCGGCAGCTTCTCACAAAGAGAGGAGAAGGAGGAAGGAAAGGAGGAAGGAAAGGAGGAGGCATCTGTAGCAAAAATGTGTGACAGTGTTGCAGAGCATGGTAGCCACAGCGAGAATGAGGGATCGGGTGTTAAGCTGGGGGCTGGGGTGGGAATCACCTCACCCAGTGCTGGAAAACCACTTATCTCCTCCCATGCAGTTCGCCCAAATTCCCCTGCAGAGACAACTCCTTTGGCCTCCTCCAGTGTCAGCCATCAAATGAGATTAATTAGGGTCTAGGAAGAAGCTTTGGTCAATACAGACAAGCAGGACTTGACTGAGGAGAGCCAGGCTGTTTGTTGGTAGCATCAGATGATTTCCACCGGGGTCCTGCACTGGGGTCACAAGGAAGCAGGGGATTTTTGCACCAGGTTAGAAACACTTCAGCTTTCCCAGAGTAAGACCCTGATATGAAGCCAACTCAAATAAATAGGAACATTTTAGATAGAACTGTAATAGAATGAAATCTTTACTGCATTTTCTTCTCAAGTTGCTCCAAAATTCCCTTCACGATAAATTCTTTAATCTGGAAAATTATTCCATTGGTAAAAAAGNCTAATCCAAAATCAAGAAACATATAATTTCTCTCTAGTTAGGAACCTTGTTCAGTTTTTCCCTTCATGGATTAAAATACTACCAGCCTTTTTGTTTTTATTGTGCATTTAGGATAAATTTATCTAATTGGATCTAAAAGCAACATCTCTTTCATTATACAAATAACTATGGAGGCTTTTCCTGCTAGTAAGTACATAAATGCTATCTAAAATTTCTGTTGTCATTCCTGACTAGGAAATACAGCTACAGGCAAAAGCTAACAAAATGGCTAACTTCAAAGAAACTGAGCCTTTCTGCTTTGGTTTTTCTTTTTTTGTTTTCTTGATCAAAACCCGGTAAAGAATCCATAGCCTTCCTCCTGTGTGTGCCACAAGCTTTCTTATTTTTCCCTTGTAGCCTTTATAATCTAAGAGAACTTTTAATGCTTTTGTGTGCTGGATATCCAGGATGTGTCATTAAGCACCAAGCAGGGAGAATTTTAAACTTGAGCAGCAGAATTTTGGAGCAAATTCTGGCACAACACCTGGCAGGGGACGGACACAATTACATCCCTCTTCTTCTTGTGGAATCCCCTCTTTCATTCCCTCAGTTCCCCTCTCAGCTTTCATCAGAGCACCAGCCACCTGCTTAGGAACTGGAATGTGTCTCCCAGATTTGTCTTTACAAATCTGGATTTGGAAAGAAAAATCTAAGATTTTTTTTTTTTCTTTCTTTTATTTTGCTGCTGCTGAATAGAACACAGGCTTGATTGCCTTTGTGCTGATAGGCTGCAGGACTTCTCTGTAAACAAAAAAGTATTTATGGAAGTAGGTGTTAGTTGTGGCTTTTCATAGCTGCCTTGAGGTATCGAGGAACTGTGGGATTATCTCTTTTAGGGTTTTTTTTTTGCCACTCATCCCTCCAGCATCTATGCATCTGCTGCATAAAACAGACTAGGAGAACAAAGACCATTGAGGAGCTCATGGGTTTTGAGTCACCAGCACTTTTTCTGATTACAGAAACTTTGGCCTGGTTGAAAAATATTGTTTATAAGTGCCAGGAAAAGCTTTCAGTTCCTCTGGTCTATTTTGAGATTTTAAAGCTTTTAGAGAGTAAGGAATTTAGAAGCATCTTTTAAAAATACCCACATACACATTCAGCTATTAGATTATATAGAAAGCTGTCAGGGAAGAAACTGTTCATGAGCTAGCAACCAGATCTGTTTCCTGAGCAGATTTCACTTCAGGGTTAACCGTGTCTGACTTGGCAAGATCAACATTCAAAGGTCCAAACCACAAGAAATATCAACAGGGAGAAATATATTGTTTTTTTCCCAGAATTTCTTTTGGTGAAGTCTTTGTATGACTTGTGATTTATTGTCCTGTTCTGTGCTCAGAAAATGGTTTGTCTCTCACTATTTTTCATATCAGATGCCCATAATATATGACTATTGGATTTTATTTATTTCCTAATTTCCAGTCTAGAGTCTTTAAAACAAGCTTGAGTGTTTTGGTTTTGTTTTTTTTTTTTTTCCTTTCCTTAGTTACCACTAGCAGTAAAGATTATTCAGGCCAAACTAGAAAGACAAATATCAAATATAACAGAGAAGGAAAACAAAACAAACAAAAAAAATTGAACATGAACTATTCTCTCATATTTTATTCTTTAAATGTGCCTACTAATTTCATTTCCAGCACAAGCCAGTGCACTCTGGCACTTGGGAAAACATGGCAAGTAAATAGGAGGGGAGCCCTGGAATGAAGAGAATGTTTTAACCAAGTCAGGTTTGCCTGCACTTAGGTAGGCTCAGCTAGGCTCAACTCAGTGCTGAAGGACCAAGCAAAGGATCAGGGAGAGTGGGTTTTGGATCACAGGTCCTCTCTGAGTCGTGAGCTGCCCAGTATTGCATCCCAAAGGAGGACCAGCTCTGCCAGCTGACCTGCTCTGCTCGGATAAGTCAAGTTTGCTGAAACATTAGGGCTTTGTGAACATGGTTCATTTTAAATGAAATTGCTGAGGGGATGACTATGCTGGCAGCTTAGCAGCAGGTACAAGGGACAGCGACTTATAGAAGGCATTTTTTCAAGCTCTTTTGGGCATAAAGCTGTTTAAACTAGGTGATTTTTTTTTCCTTTTTTTTTTTTTTTTTTTTTTTTGTTCATAAGTAACACTCTAGATGGGAGTGTTACATCCATTTTGTATGGGTTTTCTGGCTCTTTCTGTCTGTTAAAGAGAGCAATCATTTCTCCTGGAAGCCTAGCTGGAAAAGAGAAAATGCTCATGTGGTTTAAACATCCCTTTGGAGAAGGCAGCAATGATGGTCTGAGGTCCCTGGGAAAAGAAGCTACAAAGGTGAGAGTGGAGGAGGAGAGGAGAATGATGCAGATGCAGATAACTTGTCCAACCTATGGGAAAGATAATGCCTAAGAGTGTCAGAGTCTGTGCTGTGATTAGTCAGCAAGTGGAGAGGGCAATAGATCTGCACAAGGTGATGCTATTGAAAGCAAAGATTTTTGTGGGAGAAAATGAGAAAGGAGGTTTTGCTTAGAGTAATGGCCAGATGGTGACATACAAACTTTTTTTAAAATTCAACTGTTCTGTCCTTTAATATTGAAAATTTTGCTTATCTCCCCAGTTAATCAAAGTAGCTGCTCATCAGGGCTGCACTTAAGACAATTGTACAAGGCTGTTTTTTCTGGTGGGAGGTGTTCTGTTGGAGCTAGCATGTCCTTACCCATTGTTAGCAAAAATAATAACTACATAAACAAATAAATGTGGGATGTTCCAAAGCCCAGGGCTGGCTGTGTGCAGCACGTGGTCCACCTGCTGGCAGGGTGTGTGCTTCTGGGCTCTGTTTGCTTTCCCTCCAGGAAGCCTACACTGATGTTTTTTTCCAAAGCAGTAGTCAAATCCTCCATCAGAGATGTGCAGTGCATTGGAATTGCTGTTTTCTGGCCAGGCATCCTTGCTGTGCCTCCTCACAAATACACTAGCAGGAGAACAATAATTCTCTTTTAGGCATCCCACAAATCAGCAACATGTGTATTCCAGCTTCATCTCTCTGTATTGTTTGCTGCCTATGCAATTATATTTTGTCTTCTGCTGGGGTCACTGTCATTGCAATTGTTTTAATTGCAGCTGATGAGTCGTGGGCTTTTGAAATCATTAGTGGTTCCTATGAGCTCTAGAAGCAGAATAACATCATTTCTTCCTTGCTGTTCTTAGTCTTCCATGAAAGTGAAATCTATACAGAACTTAATTACATTTTATATCTTATGTGTTGTTTTAACTGAACTAATATTTACAAATGGATTTGATGAATATCATTGCATTTAAAGGAAGGACCCCCTCTGTGTTGTCTTTTCAAGTTGCTGAAAAGAAATCAGAAAGAATGAGTTCTTTAGAAAACTTTAATTACTAGTTGATTTCATTGACCTGCTAGGCTGGTGGCATCTGCCTTCCAGTCTTTTTCAAATCATTTCTCTTTCATTTGGATGTTTAGGGATACATTAGCATGTGGCCATAATAATTACAAATTATAATGATTAAAAATTAGGGGGTTTCTGCTATCAGGAGTTTTTCTCATTCCAGCCAAAGGCAAAATACAAGCACAGATTTCTGTTCTCTTCTTTGTACTTAAGGGGATGAGATTTGCAGATGAGTGTAGGAGGAAGGAAGCAGCTGATGGCAAGTTTAAGGAAGAAAGCAGGCATTTTGTGGGGACTTTTGGAAATCCCTGACTCACATCCCTCTGTTAGAGGGCACTCTGGTTTCTTGTTTCTGGCCACAACCTGAAGCAGCTCTTGAGCAGCAAAGGTTGAAGTCTCGGTTGCAGTTGTACTTTATAAATCAGTTCTCTGACTTAGCCTTGCCCATCAGTTTTATGTTTTGCCTTTGTGTTTCTAAACTTTTAAATGTGGTAAATGAAGTGACTGCAGGCATTTAATTAACAAATACTAATGAGTTCATCTGCTGTATCCAGCCTCTTTTTAAGTAGCTGTTTACAGAGAGGAAAGAAAACTGTGTATCAGTAAAAGCAAATTGTGCATTTTCATAACTGAATACATCTGTCAATTAAAGCAATCCTTGAGGCGCTCCCTGAACCCTCTCTGACCAGTCTTTTGATCCCCCCATCTGCTGTCAGGCTTCTAGTTAGAGAAATTGATTTTTTTGGACTTTTTTCCAACCTAAATCTTCAGAATATGAGAAGGTATGACCCATCTTACAGCTGCTTTAGGTTTGAAATGGGGACTCTCAGCAATTAAACCAATTACACCAAGACAACTATCCCATTCCTCTCCTAAATGGGATAGAAGGAATTCAGTTGTACTAGGCAGCTGGGAGATCAGAAAAAATCACCTCTATTCTTCCTCCAGTCCTAGATTTTTCACATGCAAGCCCAAGAGAGGAGGTGGGGTAGAACCTTGGAATTATTTCTCATCCTTTGGCTGTCAAGGGTGGAGAGGTTGGTGTAGCCCAGACAACCAGCACTGCCAGAGCTTCATACTTTGTAACAAACCTGACTCTTGCAGCCCATCTGCAATGAATTCTTCAGTAAACAGAGAAGTCCAGGACACCTCGAGCACCCCCTGCTTGCCCTGGCATTCCTGACTCCAGAGCCCTGCTCTGTTCACCCCCTGCAGAAATGGAGCCTTGGTGTGTGCAGTGCTCAGAAGGCTCTGTTTGGAAATATTGGACTATGACTCGCATTTTTAACTCTACCACTTGCTTGTCATTCTCATTTAATAGTAGCAGCTAAGTAAAACTTGTTTTCTGAATTTTTTAGGTAATGTAATGATCAAATTAATTTTTTACCTGGCTGCTTTCTCTGTCCTAGTTTTAGCTTCACACCTTTGTTGCTTTTTTCTTTCCTTTGTCACCTTTGTAGGCAGCTGAAATGTTAATTTTCCTTTAATAATCCAGTCCTTACATCTTACACTAGGCTAAATCAGGAAGAGAAAAACCCCTACACTAACCTGAAGACAATTCTTGCTTCGTAAGTGAATTAATATCTTTCGGAGGAGAAGAGAGAGGAAATCAAACCACAATTAATTTAATAAATTTTCCATCTTGATGTTTCAGGGGAGGCTGATATCTCTTACATAACATGGGAACTTGTCTACCTTTGTTCCAACACAGCTGCTCTTAGCCAGATGTGACCAAGAGTTGCCCTAAGAGCAATTTTTTGTTTAATTGGGCAATTTTTCTCTTTTGGGGCATGTAAAGTGTGACTGACAAACATCTGCCATGAACATGACTGCCTCTGCTCTAGAAACATGCAAATAGATCTGCCCTGCTCCAATATCCACTGGCATCTTCTGGAAACTTTTCAAACACATTAGTGAATATTTAGAAATGTTTCTGACTTGATTGTTCTCTTTCCTTTTATTTGGTTATCTCAGCATCCTTTAGGAGCACAGTCATTTACAGGAAAGTTGAGATGCTGCAGGAGTTTTGCTCTTGATTTTGCCTTTGCAGATGCTATTATTGGTGTCTCTTTTCTTTTTTTTTTTAGCATCACTCACCATTGTTACTTAACTAAAATTTACAGTACCCTGGCTGTGATATCTGCTTCATCACCACTGCATTGTATGAATTTTCCCAAGGGTTTGCTTTTCTTCTCTTTAAACAGAGCTGTATGTGGTGAGAGCTGTAGGCAAATTAAGCTATGAGTGGCCATTATAAAGGTGATTTTTTAATTACTTTTTTGAGGTAGCGTGGGGTGCTGGTTTCTAGTGACATTGCTGTCTTTCCCTGTGAGTAGGAAGGATGCAGGTGTAGCTCTTTGAGGAGGAAGGAGTGGGGCTGGAGGGAGGTAGATTTCTGTGTGGTGTTAAGCAAATAGTTCCACCTGCACAGGTTTCTTGATTTTTGGGGTTTTTTTTTGGAAAGTTTATTTGTTTTGTTTGTTTGTTTCCTGCTTTTAGGAGAAATGAGAAAAGGAAGCTCTTGCAAAGCATTGTCAGTCACAATCCAAAATCTGTTTCTCAGTTCTGGGAGCTCCATTTGTGCCTAACTGGACATTCATTTATCAAAGTTCTAAACGTCACAGATTTTGATCCTTAAGGTTCTCTCTGACAATGGGAAACAGAGATGGATATTTCCATGGGGCTTGGCAGATCTCCCCACAGCTCACACCTTTCCCAGCAGCTTCAGAAGTCTGCCATGGGGCAGGCCCCATATCAGTAGCTATTCTGCTCCTAGTCTGAAGGTTGTGACACTGAACTGGTGAGTGAATTCATAAAGAGGAGTTGAATAAATCAAAAATTCCCACTGTCCACACCAAACTTATTTTTTGTTCTGTTTTCCAGTGATTCGAAATGGTTACTGAGGCCAGAATGATACAAAGCAATCTGAGAAATGGTGTACCTTTTCTACATAGAGCATTTAAGAGAAGCTGCTGTAGTATTGTGCTTTCATTTTTTTTTATTTGATAATTTGATTTTAAATCAAACAAATCCAGCATTCAGAGTATTGGGTTCATTTTATTGTCTGCGTCCACTTAAATCCTAAACTTGTAACGTTACAGCTTGCAGCAGCAGGATGGAGTTTTCTGAATTAAGTGTTAAGGATTGCAGAGAGAGTGAGGCAAATTCAGCAGTCACTACTGCATCAACACAATGAAAATAACTTTTATTGATCCACACCTAAATAGGCACATAAAATATTTTTTGTTTTATAACTAATCCCTGTAGAAAAGGCTAAGATGTATTTCTAAATAAAAATGTTTCCTGAGAGAGATGAGTATAATTCAATTCTGAAATATTTTCCTTTTGCAGTACTTATAAAACAGCACTAATAAAAATCCCAGAGTAATTGGTCACAAAGCAGCAAGCTGGTTTATGAAATACACACTCTCATGTAAATAGATAACCCATAGATCCTGAATGAAATTGTCTTTCCTAATAAAGAATCCATGTTTCATTGAGTTTCCTTCCAGATATCCTCTCTTACTGGTAGAAAGCAGCCTGTGCCTAGCTTCCACACTGTCTCAGCACTGTGCCAAAGAAAGCTGCTTCACTCTTACTCTGTTCTCACTCGCAGGGCATTTTGTGATATAAATCAAACATTCCTGCTTCACATGTGACACCTGGCTGGAATTAAACCAGGTCTGTCTTTCCTGGGGAAGTGTCAGGTGCAGGCTGTTCCCTGTGCCAGAGATTTCCCAGTTTTAACTTTTATATTTTTCAAACCCTGCCCTGCCCAGTGTCACTCTGCAGTTCCCTGGAGCTCGTTCAGTGCTCTTCTCTCATGCTCACACACACACAACAAAGCCTCTCCAGCTCTCCAAGGACACCCAGACCCTCCTAGGCCCAACAACTGCAAACCACAATCTTGGGGACAGGGGGGGCAAGCTTGGGCAAATTCCATCCTTGCCTGGCTTCTGCTTGGGGAATTGATGCTGATATCAAAGTGGGAAGAACTCGTGAGCTGTCATTGTCCATGTTGGGATGCACTGAGGCAGGAGCCTCTGGAGCCCAAAGTGTACCTCTGAAGGCCTTTCCAATCAATCCCTCCTTTATTCCTTTATTGCTGTCTAGTCTCTGTTTCTAGGTAGCCATTTCAGGCATCACTGTGACAGGCTGGGGTTTGTGTGTGGTGTGTGTCCTCGTCAGGCATCTGTAGGTTCTGCCATGGCCATGGGAAGGAGTTTATTTATCCCATTTGTGCTCACACATATGAGGCCTTCAGGGAGGAAAATGCTGCATTGTGGCTGAAGCAGCCCTGGCACAGAAGCCTTCCTTGCAGTGTGAACTCACACTGTCAGAGCTGAACTATGATTCTGTTCCTGGAGAAGCTGCATAATGCATTAAAATAGGAGCTGGGAAAGGCTGAGCAAAATTGTGACTGTTTCTGACACAAGGGCAAAAAGACAATTACACGAATACCTGTTTGAATCTCTGCAAAGGGCTGATATGGTAAAATGTTGTTACATGCAGACAATTATTAATGCTTTTGCTGCTGTTTTTCAATGGGTTAGGGACTCCTGGCGATACCCACATCATCTTTAAAAAAATAATAAAATCAGTTGATATACCAAATGTATTCCTTTTTATATTAAAATGTCTTTTGGGATACCATCCTAGGACCAAAAGAGTTTCTCTCCTATGTAAATTAATTTCGTTTAGCTTGCTCGGATATATACAAAATGAAAATGAAACATCTCTGACCTTTCCCATGTTTTTCCAGTTCTTAGAATGGAAAAAGACAATTCTTTTTTTCTTCATCGCTGCAGACAGTATTTCTTGAATAAATCAGGAAACCCTTCCATATTTTTACCAAGTAATTAAACTACTGAAGAATTTCGAACTGCTATCAAACGTTTCTGCAGTTCTGCTCAATGAGTTCAGTCAAAACTCAGTATACCTTTGAAAAATACTTTAGGTGAAAAATTTCTAATCTGGCCTAGGTGCTATCCAAGTAGTGGATCTGACACCTTTGGAACATTTCTTTTCAGTCCTTATCCAAAAACCCTGTAGCTTGCTTTTCCATTGATCTCTACGTTTCTGCAAATAACTTTCATTAACAACAAAATCAGTGAGAAAATAATTATTTGGTTTGCTTTGGAAAGTAAAACACTCTGCACTCATGCAAAAGTCACCCCTACTCCATCTTCCTGACTTGGTGATTTTATCAACTGGCAATTCCCAGTGACATGAAGAAGGAGGGGTGTCAGCAGGCCACCTGCCTCAGCTAAAGGGAAACACACCTGGAAAAGTGGGGGAATTTATAAAGGAAAACTGGTTTGAGAAAGTTGACTTCTTTTCTGTTTTTCCATTTTTAGCTCCTCCTCAAAGGAAGGAAATGTCGTCACGACACATCTCCAGAAATCTCGAAATCAGCAGAAGAAGGTAAGGTTTGTGGATGTATTTTTGTGTCTTCTGCTTATCTCCAAATACAGTAGTAATAGTCACAGACAAACCTTTTTCAGCTGGTATCTCTGGAGACTTTCCAGAACAAATATTTCATGTTCCAGTTTTTCATTCAACGTTCATCTGAGCATAGAAATCTCACCAAGAGCTTCAAAAATCATGGGGAGTTTCCTCAGCGATTTTTGGTTTAGCACTATATAATTTCTGAAATTGTGTTTTACAGCTCTCCTCAATCTACAGATACCCAATTTCCTACAAAATGCTCAATTTTTGTGGTGGTTTTTTTTTGGTAACAATTGATTTGATAATGGTTTGAACAGCAAATCATCAGGCTCTCCACTCCTGTTACCCAGCCTACATGGCCTCTTGGATTTTGGCCTCTGTGTCTACCTCACATTACTTTTGCTCTATTGTAGATGTGTGACAGCTTCAGTTTCTGAGACATTTTCTTTCTATTTCTTAGGGAAGAGATACAACACTTGCATGTATTATGTGGTGGAAAAGATTGTAGGAAGGAAAGGAAATTTATTAATCTCTTTTAAAAAGCATGAGAGAGAAAAGTTCCAAACACCTCTTTGTCTCCTTCAGGTGACCTTATTAAATTGTTTTGAAGCTAGAAGGCAAGTTAAAAAGAAAATCTAGCCCCTTAAACACATTGCTTCAAGAAGAGTTCAAGATATAGTACAAGGCAAAATTAACATTGGCCCTGGCAGTGGCTGTAAAGTGTATGTTAAAAATGAGTCACAGAAAAAATATAACGTAGTTTTACTATTACTGTCAACAATACACTTTATTGTTAAAAAAAATAAGTAGACTTCATTTATTCTAATTAGGACACCTGTTTTAGAGAGGAGCATGTAAAATAGCAGCAAATCACTGCTGAATTTTTGAATCATTTGTTTCTTTTATTGCCACCTGAAGCCCATATTTAACCTCCTGAGTGCAGCAAGCAGCATAGAGGATGTAAGAGGGGATTTCTGTATTAGTCGTGCTTGAAATATTAATGCCTTCCTGTTGGTTATTGTTTTTCAATACACAAGCAAATGGGGAAAAAAGAAGGAAAAAGCAGAAATAAGGGATAGTATGGTAGAGAACAAGGAAGGAGGTGACAAAACTAGTGAGAACTGTAGTGAGATAAGGGAGGGGTGGGAGCAGGATCTGCCTCTGTGGGACATGGGCATTTGGTGAGCTGGCAGCTCAGAGGCAGGAGCAAAGTACTTTAAGAGAAGAGGAAAATATTTTAGGGGCCACGGTGGGAGGTGACTGAGGAGAAAACAGCCACCTACCACCAGCTGGGAAGAGAGTGTGGGAATGGCAGGAAAACTTTCAAGGAGCTGAGGAGGGAATTCCATGTTGCAGAAACACCTCAGCTTGTGCAGTGCTGGATGTGCCTGGACACAGGGAGTCAAGTGCCTCCTTTAATCCTAAATTAAGAGGATTAAGAAGGATGTTTGAGGGCTTTTTGGGATTGCTCTGTTATTGTAGGGTTAAGGCTCTGTCCATCACTGTGGGGGAGCAGAGGAATGATTAATAAACCTAGGGCAGTGTGCATTGTGTTAAGGCTCTTGAGTTCAAAAAAGCTTTGAAAAGATGTCAGCTACTCTAAAGCATGAAATACTAGCAGTGTCCTCAAGTTACAGGTAGAAAAGTCATCTGGAGCTTATTTTAGGAACAACAGAAAAAGCCTTCCAGGCAAAGGGCTGTGTGTTCAAAAGGGTTATGAAATCACTGAAATAGAAATCAGGAATTATGAGTTAAAGTAATGCAGGAGAATCTAACCAGGCAATAAGGCTGCAGCACAGAAAGTTGGGATAAGGTGATATTTACTTCATCACATTGATCTGGACACCAGTGTGGCTAAAGAAGAGCAAAAACCTTGTCAGAGATATATATAGAAAAGAGGAGGGGGCTGCAGGTGTTACTCATGGCACCAAAATAAAATGTTTTCAGTAAGGGAGATGGGAACAAAACAGAATAGCTGAAGAGGTGGAAATACATTCGAGGTAGGAGAAAACCCAGAACAAATCACAACAAAGAAGGCAGGGCCATGTGTTAGAAACCAGCTCAGAGGGAGGGCATTGAGCTCAGACTTGCAATGAGTTCCAGGATGTCAGCTGGGGTAGCCCAGGGGGCTGGGTGTGTACCTGCAGCCTGCTCTGGGTTGAAATACGAGCTCTTGTCTCAAAGCACGGTGAACCCTCAGAGCAGAAGGGCCATGTGCTGGAGCACTGGGCACTAGACCAAGAACAATCAGCTTGCTGCTGGGTAGTTGGGTCATCCTAAAAGGCAGGAATGATAGCATAGCCTGATCCAATTGCCTAATACAACAGGGAACTCGGCTCCGAGAGCTCTTTGCTGACTCTTTTCTGTTGTGGCCAATAATGATATTCATTGCAGGTGTGAGATGCTGCTGCTCTAACTTCATTGTTCAGTGGCTTAAGTGCTTTGGCCTAAGATTCTTGATCTTTGGTCCTGTCCTGTCTAAAATGAAATCTCTACCCAGAAAACACCTTGAAGCAGCACTTTAGAGCTCTGTGACATCCAATGAGCCTTATCAGGTCAAAGAATTAAAGCTGTAGCAGAACTTATTAGCCAGAGCCTTGCAATCAGTGATACAATGTAAAGTCAATTTTAGAAAACTTTCTGTGCTTCCAAGAGACACCTGCAGGCTATAAAGTTATTCTAGCTTCTCCTAATTTTGTACACAAGGTAGTGGAAGACATCTGGAAGGGTTTCTCATATGTGCCTCTTATGATTAATGCACTTGCAGCCATTTGTAAAATCATAAACAGCACAGGTTGTTGAAAATGTTTATTGAATATGAGAAAACAGAACCATATAATTTGCCTCAGTGCCTAACCAGTGGAGCAGTGGGTTAGACTGAATACAGGTCTCTATGCTAACCTGTTTCTCTGACTCTGTCCCATTTCTCTCTGTGGGAGGCAATCCTCAAAAATAGGATATTTGGGCAAAATGCTGGTGTTGTGTGGGCCAATCAAAACCAGCACAAACACTCTAGGGCAGCCACTATGTGAGATGTGGGGTGGGATAGTTTTATCTGCCTCTAGACGGTGTCTGTGCCTAGGTAAGCTTTGTCCTTTATTTATGCATCCATGCAGTTAGTTTTGGAATTGACTGTTTCATGTACTCACGTACTGAGGTTGCTGTGCCTCAGCCATGGACCATGCTGTACTGGCAGTATATGAATTTTGCCTAAATTCATGCCCTCAGAAGTGAGACCACAATAGGAGTGTGCAGGTGGCTGTGCTGAAGGGTTTTGCCTTTTCCAAGGAACCAGAGGTGCTGGCTGTGCTCCTGTTGCTGCTCAGCTCTCTCAGGGCTTACTTCTAAGCAGAAATTTGCCCAGCATTCATTGATTCCACACCAAGGATTGTCTGCCTTCCCCTTTTAGGCAGATCTGGGTCACCCCACTGGCTCTCCAGAGCTGGATCTGGAGAACTGAGTCTCCAAGGAACAGTAAATGCTCTAATACTTTTTGTTCTGAAAACTTCTGTGAGACAACAGCTTCATCAGGAATCAAAACTAACCACA
This sequence comes from Erpornis zantholeuca, assembly GCA_013400515.1. Classification (NCBI taxonomy): domain Eukaryota; kingdom Metazoa; phylum Chordata; class Aves; order Passeriformes; family Timaliidae; genus Erpornis; species Erpornis zantholeuca. The sequence goes on along the minus strand of VZTN01019122.1, from coordinate 386,707 downwards.
AAGTGCTGTAAACGAGCTGGTAAATGACCGAGTATCATCTAAGTATTCATTTGATTGTATAACACTGCTGATCTCAGAAAAGCCGCGGGTTTGGGTGAGATCAAATGCCCGAGGTGAAATCAGTAGAGGTAATTTGTGAGCATCTGAGAAGCATCAAGAAGCAGAACTGTTCCATAGTGATATCAGAGGCTAAGTGCCCTGGCAAATCTGTCCACGTTTTAAACCAGAGAGAACACGAGGTATTAAACCTCATAGACTGTTTAATTATCCATCTGTGAAATCTCACAAGCTGCTGTTGATTATTAACTCTCACACTTACCTGTGGGTGTCTGTGGGGATGCTAAGTGTATGTTGCACTGCTTTATTTGTTTCAGAAAAAGTGGACGGAGTAGGAAGATAGGATAAAGATCCTTTAGGCAATTCTTTTTCTACATTCCAGAAGAGAGCTGAGAGCTAATGGGTTCTGATCCAGATCAGCATCAGCAGGGTGTTACACCACCGAAATAATACATTGTGTTTTGAATAAGAAAATGTGTTGTATAAGTCAAATTAAAATTCTACACTGGGTCACAACATTTTAAACCTTTTAATTTACATTTGTAAGGTGATCCAGCTCAAGAGACATTTGACAGCAAAGAAAAAAAGCCACCTTTTTGGACATATATTTCCTGTTAGCTGCTTAGCAGACTTTTTTCTTTTCAAAGCCGAAATAAATAAAAGATGGGAAAAAATCAATATGTAAACAGGTGGAGAAATTTATTGGCTGAGTGTGGGCAGAACTAATTTAGATAAGGCTATGCTTCTGCAGTAATCCAAGGTTTCAAAATCACCTCCTTTGCAAATGTTTGACCTTATGAGTAATCCACAGTTGATGAAGGAGCACCAGAAAAGTTTGCTTCACTTCTGGTATTTATTGATTAAGTTAAAAAATGGTATTGTTTGTTTGAATCAAATTTTCTTGGGTTTGGCTGTTTGGTTTTTTTTGTTTGTTTGTTTATTTCTCACTGAAATATTGTAATTTCCTAGTAGCTTGGAGAGTGTACCTCCTACTGCCTGGCTGTAGGGAGAGCTTTGAGAAGAGTGGAATCTATTTTTCCATGTGCTCACCAGAACCCACATAGGAAACCATTCAATCTGCTCTTCTCTGGACCCCTGAAGGGCCTGAGACACCAGAATACCCTGGGCCAGTTCTGAGCCTAAATGTTCCTCCTGAAACAAGATATCAGTTTTTTGACTTATCATCCCATTTAGAGGTTTTATTTGGAAATAGATGGAAGAAAGCATTTTTATCCCCATGGTTTCGACTTTATGAAAGTTTGGTAGCAAGGATCTTTTTTGAGACAAACAGTTCATTAAAAGAACATAGAATGTGATCCTTTATAAACATTTTTTTTTCCATTTGAAGATACAGCTTAATTGCTGCTCATTCTCATGAAACAATTATATCTGACAATCCACCTGTTAGGATCTTTTCAGCTTGGGATGAAAGACCACCACCACCACCAAAAATCAGTGGTTCCACAGAAACTGTTTCACCTTTCAAGACTCATTACAGACCCAGGGTATCAGACTTTCAGCATCCCACCCACAAAGACACTCAGTTCTGCAAGAAGTATAAGGACAAATAAGGCAAGAATGTTACTTTAGTAGGTCTTGCTCCATAGACCAGCATCCCTAGGACTTATTTGTCTGAGTGGCTGTGCAAACTTCGTGAAACTTTAGCATTTAAAACTCAAGTAAAAATGAGTAATATTTAATTGGTGTCTTTTTCTATACCATACTGGGCCTGTCACCACTGATTTTAAATAAATGACTAGACTAGCAAAAATCTTAAATTTTCTCACATCCTCTGCTGCCTCATTATAAAGACATTTCAGGCAAGAATACCATAATTTTTTTTCAAGTCCTTTTATTTCCTCAGATAGTAACAAACACTGGAGGGGGAGAGGCTTCTTGGATGAAGCTGTCAGCCAGATGTGGGAGAACATGAATTTTGACTTGCCAACAGAGTCATCAGTTCTCTCAAAAGTTAAGTTCTGGCTTGGGTGATATACACATAATATTTCAGACCACTGACTAGCAGTATATTATCAGAAAAGGAGAGGAGCTTGAGATCTGTTTCCTTCACACATTGGCAATAAAAAAAATCACTGCTTTTTTATGTTCTTTCACACTTCTCGAAAGAAAAATTCTCTCACAGATGTTTTGTTCAGAGCTCAGCTTGATGGGAAAAGACATATGTGGGGAATACATGAATCAGCATCTCCACACTCAGACTTGTTTACTGCCACATGCTGTGGAAAGAAGGTAAAGGGCTTTACCACCAGACAGTGACAAAAGTGTGACTGTGATTGAGTATTCTCCTCTGGTTCCCGTACTAGGAATTCCTGTGGTTTTCTTTTCACTCCTGTACATGTGTGTGGTGAGGGATGCTCCAGCAGGAGTGAAGGCAGCGCTGCATGGCAAAGGTTGGGTGAATTCAGCCCTCAGGTTTCCCTGGTGGGCACTGGGAGGGAGGCTGGCTGCTCATAGGGAATGTGAGGAGCTCACCCATCCCCTGCTTCCTCTGGAGATGAGTGCCTACAGTTCTTCTCTCCCACAGCTGTAATCCCAAAAGGAATGATATCCTAGAGCTGTGCTGTCAGGGTCAGTAATGGGAATGGGTTGATTTCCTGCAGGAATGGTGAGAGCTCAGTTCAGCATGGCAAACCCCATCTCAGAGGTCCCTCAGCAGCAGAGCATTGCCACAGGGATCACCAAATGTGGGAGCTCGGCAAAGTCCCACAGATTCTTCTAGATTAGAAATCCTGTAAAGGTCATGAATCCCAGTTTGGGGTAGATGTGAGGAAGCCAGTCACAGATATTTGTTTTAATGGAATCACAGAATGACTAGGTTGGAAGAGAACTCTGAGATGACCAAGTCCAACCCATGCCCTAACACCTCCACCAGACTAAGGCACTGAGTGCCATGTCCAGGCTTTTTTTAAACACACCCAGGGATGGTGACTCCACCACCTCCCCAGGCAGACTGTTCCAGTACTTTATTATTCTTTCTGTGAAGAACTTCTTCCTAATATCCAACCTATACCTCCCTTGGCTTGGGACCGTGTCCTCTCTCTCTGTCAGTTGCTGCCTGGAAGAGACCAACCCCACCTGACTACAACCTCCTTTCAGGGAGTTACAGAGAGTGATAAGGTCACCTCTGAGTCTCCTTTTCTCCAGGCTAAACAGCTTTAGCTCTGTTTAGAAAAGGAAGGGTTGCTGCTGGTTTGAGGGCCTTTCTGTGAGTGGCCCCAAGGAGATGCTGAAGCCTTTCTGAAGAGAGACCAGGCAGGCACACATCTGGAGTCACACTGGTCACACACAGCTGCAGTCACACTGGTGACACACAGCTGGAGTCACACTCCCAGTGTCACTGGAGCTGTTTGGCATCCTGTACCACAGCTGGAAAACCTCAGTCTGGGAAAAGCATCACTGCATGGTACCCTCCTAGTGTCAAATGTAGCTGGTGCTGCTTTAGGAAGTCACTGTCATGGGTGCAGAGCAGCCTTGTGCTCTGCTTTTCTCCTGCCTTTTGGAAAACAATGGCCAACACCTTGGCTTGGAGTCTAGGGCATTGAAATAGCAGCAATTCCGTACAGTTCCTCTGTGGGCTTCTGTTTCTTTCATTAAATCCCAGTATTAACATTTGCTATCCATCATGGGGAGTGGGAAAAAGGAATTCTAACAATAAAGAACTTGAATATCTGAATCTGCATAGACAGAGCTATTAGTGTCATGCTCTGTCCTTTCCTAACTCCAATTGCTGAACTGATGGCATTCCATAGGTTATTCCAATGTTTCTTTGTCTTTTCCATCTCATCTCAGTTTCCTTCCTTATGCAAAATCATTGTCCCCTTTGAGAAACTTAAGAAAATCTTCAATTTCTCATTTCTTATTGTAATCAAATTCCAGTGAAGCATTTTCAGACTAAAAAGGCAGAAATTTTACAGTGATGGTAAAACTGGAAACATTAATTTTAATGTAAATTATCTAAATAGTTCACTTCTGGGTTCCAGGACATGAGGAAATTGTTCATTGTTTCTTTTGCTTGAGATGATAATTACTACATTGATAACCCCTCATTTTCAAATTCACCAATTACCTGTTGGTAGACTCATTTTTATCATCAGTGTCTGGCCAGTTCAATCAACTGTTCCCTGTAGGATATTTTTCTGTGTTTCTTTGTGTTTGTTAGTGAGGAAAACAAAATAAAAACCCAAAATCACACATTAAATAGTCTATGAGAAATCTCAAGAGGCTGATAAAGCCCCATATTTCTCTTACTCTTTTGTTTGTTTAGAAATAAAATACCAGAAAAGAACTTCTTCTCCCCTCAAACTCAATACAATTTATTTAATAGGCTATCCCATTGCAAATAATTTAAACACATTGAAAATAAAAATTAGATTTATATAAACAAGGCAGATTGAGTAAGTGAAGGGGGAGTAAACTGAAATAATCTTATCACAGGCACAATTTAGATTTTGTTTTGGTTTACTTTAGAAGTTATATATTCTTAAATTATGCTATTTTAGGGATTTCTTTTAACATTTAACATCATTTAACATTAAAGTATAAAATGAAGCTGTGTGTCTGTGTGTACTTTCAGAGCTATGCTGTATCTCTAAGGAGATGAAAAAAATTTATTATTAGTGCATATTCTTATAATCTAAATATCACCCCAGAACGGGAAGTTTTGGCAACACAAAGTCTGTCTTGCACTCGGTGCCAGGAAAAGAATTGTCAGGAGATATTTGCTTGTTCTTTATTGAGTGTTCCTAACCTGATGGAAGGCAAGGTGACCATTTTCTCATACCTGGAATGTCAAGGTTTCAAGAAGTCATCAGGAGTCTCGAATGTGTCTTCTAAAGGAAATATACAAACTAAATCAGGCAAAACTGGCCTGTCTCTATACTCCATTCCTGAAATGAAAGTGGTGGCCCATGTGCTGCTTTAAGATCAGCTAAAAGCAATGATTAGAGTGTATCATCATTTGTATTTCTGAAATGAGAAAATATCTGCACTTGGGTTGGTTTTTTTGGGGGGGATACATTTTTTTTTTAACACAGTAGGAAAACAACTCTTCTCTCACAGAGAATTTCATATTCTTGAAGATGAAAAACTAAGGGCTGAGAAATATCTTACTTCTTCACTTCAGAGTCGAAAAACCTACCAGAAGAGCTTGGAAAATTACAACATATTCAATGTTTGATCCATTCTGTTCTCAGCCTTAAAAAGAAATGATTAAAAATTCATTTTGAAGTTAGCTTTGCATGTATCCTGTAGATACAAGCCTGGTTGACAGAGTGGGTTCAGATTTGTAGTCATTTTTGTGCATGTAAGAATAAATAAACAAGAGGGCTAAGAATAGACCAGAAAGTGCAAACCCGTGTGTTGGGTTTTGCTGACGAACTCTCAGGAGTGACATGTAATACATTGCACCTGATGCAAATTTATCATGGGGAGGTGGCTTTAAATATTTAATGTGGTTGTACAGGGCACTTCTTCTCACTAGGGATTAACACAGATAGTTTGCTGTAGTTTACTTTTCCGGTGTAGCTTCTTTAGATAAGTTACTTCTGAATTTTACTGCTTCAAAGGTGAAACCTAGAATAAGGCATAATCTCTGGTAGCTGGAGACCTGACTAATGATCCATTCTTATATCTTTACTTGCAGTGCTCTTGTGGAAATTGAAATGCCCAGGCCAATCCTTTTTAGCAGGAGAGGGGTGGCAGAGGCTTGGTCACTCCTGAAAACATTTTTTCGGGCACATTTCACAGTCAGACACAGAAATCCTTCCCTTTGCCAGAGTATTCACTGCAAAGTGAGAGCACTCTGATAGTGCTGCACTTCTGAGGAGCTGCTGCAGTTCAGAGAACTGACTCAACGTTGGTATTGAGGATTTCACGTTCTCAGTTAATGGAAAAATGCCATAATTAGCAGACTTAGCAGGAGAAAAGCAATATTAACTGGAGAATGCTTTCAAGCAGCCCATTTATTTATTGCTCTCAAAAGACATCATTAAACTCCATAAAGTAAGAGAATGTGCCCCATCAGTAGCTTAACATTATTCTATTACAAGACAAAGATTGGCCATAGTATTTTCACCTTCCTGTTTTTTCCTGTGATCTTTCTTCTGTGTAATGGTAAGGATTAGCTAGGAGGGCAAGGGTTCAGATGAATGTGATGGAAAGTCAACATCACTCCAAACCCAAAGAAAAATGACTCAGGGCTGATGGAGAATTGCCAGTCCCATCTGGTGGTGACACTTACTCCCTAAGTGAGGTTTGAGCTGAGTGTTCGTGATTTTATTTGGGATGAACCTTCTTCAATTGAGGCAGAAATGACACCACAGACATGAGAGCATCTTCATACCCTCCTCGCTGCTCTCTACACCTCAGCCACTTTTCTTCAGCGCATTTTTCTTTTCTCCTTATTCCTAAATTCGGATTTGAGTGTGGCTAAGAACTGCAGGATGTATTCCTCCCCTGTTAGGGTGAGAACTGAACCAATGAAGCAGCCAGAGTGCAGGAGGGAATCTGAATTATGGGAATTCACCTGGCACTTCACCTAATGCTTCACCCTTTAACTTTTAGGACAGCAGCCTCATGTTCTTCCATTTCCCTTCTCTAGCAGGCTGATGGGCTAGCCTGTTTCAGATAGCAGAAATTAGGATGCAAGGGTGGCCTGTGGGCTCCCAGAGGGAATGCTGGTGTGCTTTGTGTGGTGCTGTGCTTGGGAGCTGGGGGATGCTTTCACTGGAATGTCATAGCTCCAAAAGGCAAAGACACTGAGGGGGGAGAAAAAATAAAATTGAGTCTTATACACACCTAGGCTGTAAGATTTGTTTGAAAAGCAGAAAAGATGACTCAGGGTTGAGGGCTCTATCCCTGAACAACAGTACTGGAAGGTGAAGCAAACAAAACAAAAAGCAGTGAATGTTAATTGGCAAGTATTTGATACGTGGGATTCTGGTTTTGTTGTCAAACTACCTTGATATCTACAACAGCCACTGTTGCTCCAAGTTTTAGTTTCAGCTCTCTGGAGCAAATGTTCTAGGGAGAAAAGGCCAAGGTTGTAGAAGTTTCAACACATGAAAGATAGATGCATAGAAAGGGAGAAACAGGAATGGAGGACACAGGGTTACTTAACGTGTGCTGACAGAATTGTCATGTGAAATCCACCTTTCAGTACCTGTCCTGAGGCCTCTGGTTGCCATCAAGAATGTAGTAAGACCTGATTTTTGTGTAGACAAGCAGTGAAGACCAGCAGCTGTGATTTCTCTAACAGTTCATGCTACCATAGCACTCCACTGCATTATTCATATTTTCCTGATGCGTGAAACATTTAGTGTCAAGCCCAGAACATCTTTCAANCAAAAATTTACTTGAAAACACAAAAAATGTTTCAAAAAAAAAAAAAAAAAAAAAAAATTAGAATGGGAGGGAGACAGAGAGAGAGAAAGACAAGGAAAGGGCATCAGGTCTTATGCATTAGTTGTGTTGGTGTAACTGACTAGGGATCTTGAGTTCCCTACAGAAATAAAACCAGAGCAGTTAACTTTTTGCTTCTTGGTTCTTTTTATGCCTCTGTGTTGTTTGGCTTCCTAAGGTGCTGCCAAAGAGCTAAGGATGTCCTTGAAATTCCATTCTTGACTATTAGGTTAGAATTCCCCCAGATGGGGGTGTTTTCCAGAGGGACACTGTGTCTTTGGCTCCCAGCATCATCCTGACAGTTGTTTTGTGCCACGTTTCTGATGTTCTCCATCCCACTGCCTTTACATGACCCTCGGGCACATCCTTTATTTTCCTTTCTTCCTGACAAACCTTCCCTCTCCCCTTTCTCTGTAGGCTTCAAAATGTAAGGCTGCACATTGTAACCTGTATGATACCTCTGCATGCCTGCCCCAACAACTGGGCTCTTGAGTGATATTTATCCTTCATTTGGCCATTTGGTTCTTCCCTGCTGGTCAGCTGTCAAATAAAATTTCTCCCTCTACTGTGCCTGTCTTTGAGTTGATGGAGATATTTGAGCAGCTTCAAGAAATGCTTTAGTGCATTGATTTTATTGTCCATGGCAATATTTTAATTTTTTTTTTGGTGGTGAAAAATGCCATTCTGGGAGCAAGGGAGACCAAAACCTTCCAACTCTCCCCAGAACACCACAGAAGCATTGAGCAGTGCCAGTGGAAGTGTCCTCACATGAGTTCAGCCTTTCTGCTCATTCTAAATCTGCAGAAATCACTTTGACACAGGGCATTAAGCAGTTTCCTGTGGTGGTTTGCCAGTCCTTGGTCTCTGGTGAGACTGCAAATAGAGGTGAGAATTTCTGTCAGCTGTGATTGTGTTTTGGAAGCTACAGACACTCTTTTTTTTTAGGAAATTCCTTAATTTCTCTACATTTTTCTTTTAGCAGTAGCTCACTTTCTCCATTCTAGTGACTTGCTTAAAAACTAGTTAATGACACAGTCTAATTAAGTCTTTTTTTTTTTTTTGGCAAAAAATGATGTTTTTTCAGTAATAGGAAGATCTTCAAAAAGCAAAAACCAAGAACTTTCTGAACTGTTTTGCTAATGTGTGAATTGTCACCAGAGAAAGTGAAAGGAAGGTGTCCATGTTTCAGATATGACTTTTTTCATCTTTCTGGTATCAAATCTGGACAGTGAGGTTTGGTTTTTTTGGTAATACAACCCTCCCTCACTTCCTTCAGTACCTTGGGTCAATTTATTGTCAAAGTACATGCTGTCTACTTGTTGCTAAGTAGAAAAAAATAAAGACATTTTGGGGCAATCTTCTCTTCTCTTCTCTTCTCTTCTCTTCTCTTCTCTTCTCTTCTCTTCTCTTCTCTTCTCTTCTCTTCTCTTCTCTTCTCTCTCTTCCTTTCCTTTCCTTTCCTTTCCTTTCCTTTCCTTTCCTTCTGTCTCATTCTTTTCTACTGCCTCTGTGTTGAATTCTATTTTTTTATCTTCATTTTATTCCCAGGCCTAATTTTCGTTGAAAATGGGTGAGGCTCAGTCTATGACCAATATTCTGAAGAGAATCTGTGTTGTAGCAACAGTGGGGACTGTATTCTTTGCTCATGTTAACCAGTTTGTGGCAGTGCAGTGCTTTTAAACTTGCAGGAAAGACAGAAGATCTTTCAGATTAGAGCAGTGATGTTAGGGATTAGCCCTTGTTGGATTCAGGTTGTTAAACCAAGTGAAGCCCACAGATCACCTGCTTTATCTCCTGTTTCCTTTGACTAAGCCCACCCAGCTTGTCACACCTGGTCTGTGCATGTATGCACAAGGAAAGAGAAGAAACAAAATGAAAAGGAATTTTTTGTGTCTCTTCTGTTGGGATTATGCTTGGAAGCTTCCTCCCAATATTCTTGCAAGAACAGAAAGCTTCTGTCTCCAAAGCTGAGGTTGCCTGGCACTTTGCACAAGCACTATACTTTAAAGAAGAAAGACTCGATAATTTAAAATTCAAAATGGACAATATATTAACTGAACTATTTCATTTAACATAAAATTTTGAAGAAATGTAGAATGGGATAGTAAAGGTACTTCTCTGCAATTTATCATTTGATGTGGGTCTGGGAAACTGAGGCTTTCCTGGTCTCTTATCTCTTCTTCTATTGCAGCTTCTCTAGTTCTCTTCTGGATTGTTTTTCCTTTGTTTTTAACTGGTCTGCATAGGTAGCTTGTGAATGGAAGAGTTTGACAGCCTAAAAACTGGTCCTCCAACATCTGCAGTAGTAGGTGAAGGACAAATCAGCTCTTGTTGGAGACTGGAGGGAGCAGGGACCACCATGCTGAGCACAGGAAATGCAGAGTATCTTTAAAAAAACAATTGAATGGCTTCCTGAATTCCCATTTCTGCTTTTTAAGCTTGCTGTGTCACATTAAGAGCCCTTCTCCTCCATCAGTTCGTTGCCATGAGAATAAATGAGCTGCCACACACTGAGTACTCTGGGCTAAATCCTGCTTTTAGGTGTCTGAAATTTTACTTGTGTCAATAGCAGTTTTATCCACATGGACATCCATGCATTTTTGTGCCTTTGGGATGGCATTTGCTTAACATTATGGATTCAGCAGATGGAGAATGGGAGGAGCTTTAATTTTTAAGGGGAGATCACAAGTTACTCGTCTGCAAATGGGATATAAGTTCAACTTCTTACTTTTTGAATCACCACGTGAATTAATGAAAAAAACCAAATCCACAGTCAGATTGATGGATCTCTATAAATGTATGGTCTTTACAGCAGCAAATTAGAGCAGACTTATTTTTTGTTGCACATGCTTTTTAAAAACTCATGATGGTGCAGCTTTTGTATATACAACAGGTGTCTGTTAGAATAAAAGGTATTAAATGCAGTGTTGAGCACCAGAGGTGGCCAAGTGATTAGAGCTGGACTTAGACATTATTGAACCCAATCAAGTGTTTTTTTTTTTTTACTTCATTAGAGATTTATTTTTTTAATGATAGACATAGAAATAAACTGTTGCTGTTTCATGATCATATTTTATGCTTCATTGCTAACACTGAAAATACAAGGATCTATACCTACCTCCTAGAGCAAGTTTTTGAGAGAATGTGGAATCCTTCACAAGCATTAACTCTGTAAAAATGTTTGTCTTTACAACAAAGTAAAATCCCACTATCTAGACCAGATAAAATAAAATCTGTTATTACAGCACTGAAAAAAAAAAGGAAAAAATCAAGTTTTCTAAGGCTAATGGAGTTCCTGATATGGAAGTGTTGTATTCGAGAAATAATGGAGATTGTGGAAAAATAAATCAGTTCTAGCAGAAGTAGCACTCAGTGAAAGATCAAGGGGACTGGGGGAGACTTTGGTGACAAATTTGTTGTGACAATGCTGTAATAAGATGTTTTCATTAGTACTGTGTTTCCTCCTTTCCCTTGCTGCCAGAGCATGGTGGTTTTGCGTCTGGAAATGAAAGCAAACCTTAACATGATGGATCAAAACTTGGAGAGAATATTTCTATTTACTTTTGAGGGTTTTTTTTTTAGTTTGTTTGCCTGAAAATGTCATCTACTCCAGTCTGAGAAAGTCAACTCCCCTGCACCAGACCCTGGCAGCAGACTTGTGACGAGGATGCTGAATGTGCTAAACCAACACCAAGATGATCTATGATACAAAGGTCGAAATAAAATTTACAGGGTAAATAGGAAGGATGACAAGTGCAGCTATTTCAGAAACTTTTAGAGTGACTCAAAGCCTGCTGGCTGAAATCAGTGGGAGCCAAGACTGGGGCATCAAAGAAATGTGAAGGAAAACTTTGTTTCTAGAGGTTCTCTTGCTCATTGTGCTATTCCTTTTATTTTTTTCCCTCCTTTGTGGGTAGGGTAGGACTTTGTTTGTTTTTTAAAGCTCTTTTGTTTTTATTCCTTGGTTCTCCTCTTATAAAGCAACAATTTGAGAACAGAATTGCTCCCATCCTGATGGATTGAAAGAAAAGTTTATCTGGTTATGCTACACTTTGAGATAAAATATGATAAAATTGTTTCTATTTTAACCCTAAAATCTTATTCAAGGAGTGTGCAGAAAATTACAAACAGAAAATATTACCAAGTCCTCCTGAATAACAAGCATATTAATTTTTTTTCGAAGAATTAATTTTTTTTCAATAAAAAAAGCTAAAAAATCTAATAAATAAATTGACAGCTTTAGTTACATCAATATATATTAGGCATAAACTGCCAAGAAAAAAAAATAATCGAGAAACAAACATTGCAATATTTATGCAACTATCCTCAGCATGAAAAACAAAAGGACAAACCCCAGAAAATGTGTGATGAATAAGGGAGCTCTCTCTAAATGGAATTAGCTGTTATTTTAAGTCCTGTGTGTCGCATCAGGGCGGTTGGTTAGGATGTGAAGTGACAGGGAGGACTGGGAGGCCAATCTCTCCCAGCCAGCGCCTGTCTGCTTCCCATGCACCCTGCAAAGGTAGCAGGAGCTTCATCTGGGAACTCCTCCCAGGAACAGCCCTGGGTTTTTTTAGAGCTGGATTGGTTTGAATCTATGATTTTGAAATTTTGGAGAAAAGAGAGGTCAGAGAGGGTAAGAGTGCTCAGACTGGAAGGTCGGAGCGAAAGCAATGTGTCTGAAATTAGGGACAAGCAGCATTGTCCTCCTGTCTTGGCCAGCGTTCCAAGGGTGCACTTGAAGGACTTGGCAGTATTTTAAGCATCCATTAACACACTTCCCTTTTGGAATTAGTGCCACGAGAAGGGCTCAGGCTCAGTGGATATATTCAGTGAACAGCTGCAGGAGCTGACACCAGGGCCCCACCGGAGCTCTTCTCTGCGTGGCAGCACAGAGGCCAGCCTGTCCCCCGACCTTGGTGGCCCTGGCAGCCTTGGAAACACTCACCTCTAGTCTTTAAAACTTGTAGCTGAGCCGTGGCAAACAGCACAGGGTGGCTAAAGCCACCTGTGTCTCCACACAGTGACACAAGCAGCTCTTCCCACATCTTCTTTATCTGCTCTGTTTCGCTGAACAAGGGAGGGGAGAGGGGAGAGAGGAGCTCTGAATTACACACTGCTGGCCTGGAGACTGTCAGGTTTGCACTCTGAACCCAGTGTAGCCAGCATGTGGCCTTACAACATCCTTTATCTGTCAGGTTTTTAGCTCCAGGGCACAAACATCATTATTTATGCTATGGAGGAGGCTATGTCACAGGAGCCAGGTGTATAAATAATATTTCTGGAAGTTAATGGTGACCTTTTGTAAGGTAGCCATTGACAGTAGCCATAGAATAGATGAATCTTTGGGGTTTTAGATGAATCTTTTTTTTCTACTTACTGAGACATGCAGATATATGGAAATTTTCCATCTTTATTTATCCCTACCAGTCTGTATTTTGTGAACCAGCACCCAATTTTCAAGATGTTTTCCATTCCTCTGGTGGAATTTGGTCCCTGCCGAATACCTTATGGTTTATTTGGGTGGTATCAGAAGATATGCTCACTCCCAAAGTGCTTGGAAAAGCATCAGGTGATTTCCATTACACGACCTGCCCTGTTTGGCATGAGGAGAACAGGCATTCAGCAACAGTTTGTAGAAGTTAGGAGTTCTCAAGCTGCCAAAATGACTTGCAGATTTCAGAGTCTGATTCTGCCTCCTTTCTTGGAACTTTCTGGCATCCACAGGCATTCCTTGCAGTATTTCATGGGCTGGAACATCTTTCTCATCCATTTTCTGTCTCTGAAGTGAGGGTGGATGTGTCTCACTGGTTCCATCCCCCGAGAGGAGGCTGTTTTATCCAGAACTGCACACATCCACAGGATGTAGGCCCCACGCAGTACATAGCCAAGGTTTTAGCTGAAGCTGTAGATTTTCAGCCCAGGGTGAAAGGCTAAGTTAAGATTCCTGGAGAACTTGCCACACATTTGAATGATGTCACTGCTATTTTTCTTCTGTGTGTTCAGGGACTCTGAATTGCCATAACTTGTTCTAACATTAGCAACCCTTCAAATTTCTCCCCTCTGTGTCTTAAGTTCTAACACGTTAATCACTCTTCTCTTAGATATTCTAGGGAAAAAAAAACATGTTTTCATTTTATTTGCTCTTTCTGACATATGTCAAAAATGTACTCATGTTTATTATTTTTTTCTGAAAGGAAAAAAAAAACCTTTTAGCTTTCATTCTTTTCTCTTAGGGAAATCAGCAATGTCAAGTAAGGCCTTCCCTTTTTATGCTGATGTAAGTCCCTCATGAGAAAAGTAAGCTATGGCTCTTGCACAGGTTACTGCAGAAACATCTCTACACAGATGGGCTGAGGTAAAAGCACTCACTGGAAGCTTCTTTCGTGTGATGTGGGATGCAGTGTGTGTCCTGACTGAAAGACCAGCCAGGGTGGGAGCAGGTCTGGTACGGGGCTTTAGCTGAGGATGATTTCTAGACTGATTGCAGTGCAGGGCTGCTCCAGGATCCACAGCACAGATATGTGATAGGATATCCCATCCTAAACAGCTGCATCTGGCACCTAGGGTCTTACAGCGAGGCAGGCAGCAAAGATGTGGTGTAAATGTGCCCAATGAGGGGAGCTGGAGAGAGCTGGAAAGGGAGGGATTTGACATCTGGGAGCGCTGCAGTACTTAGGAAACTCCGTGCAGCTAACACAGAACACTCCTTCAGACTGCTGATGAGGGAATGACAAGCTCAGAAGAAGTTGACTAGCACCAATTTGACAGAATTTGCTTTTGACAGACCATTTTGTAGTTTTAATTCCTCTCGAGACTCTTTTAATAGCCTAAAATATCTCAGTTATAATTTTACTTATCCCTGTAGCAAGCAAGGGATCAGGATACCAATGCTGACTTCCAGAGCAACAAGTGAACATCAGGGCCATCCCTGACAAATTCTGTCCACAGGTAGATGGTTGGGTGCAACTCTGGACTTGCTCTGTATCATTTTACCACGCTACAGTGATTAGAAATGTATCACAAAATATAACCCTCCAGGCTACTCGTGCTAAAAGCGACTAAATAGTAATCATATCATTTTTCTCTTGGTGCATACCTAATGGGAACAGAGTACAAGTAATTATTGTACAAGGGGAAAAACATCTGTTGTGAATACGATATAGGAAAGATAAGTAGCTGAACTGTGTATTTGAGAGTGTTTCCAAGAACAACAAACGTACTGTATGTATCCAAGCTTGAAATCTGTTGCTATGGTAGATACATTAATTACTGAAATAGCAGCACATCAGTGAAATAAAGGCTTAAAAGTCGCTCTGATATTGTGGCAGGAAGCAGTGTGGAGCAAAGGGGATCTGTCTTTTGGAAGTAAATATGTACCTGCATGCTTTCTGCTGGCACAAAGGCATTTTGAGATTATCTGGACTATTTACAGCTCCCTCCTCTTTATCTGCCCGATGCATGGGGGACTGGGAAGCAGGAGAGCAGGGATAACATCCTCATAGCTGTCCATACCTCCATCAATCCATTCCCTTTTTTCCTCACCCCCTGGTCAAGAGGCTGTCTCCCACCCAGCACTGTGGAGCCTTGTTTCCAAGGAAGTGCCCATTCTCCCTTTGGACAGCAGGCAAAGCTGTTCTCTGTCTCTGAGCTCTGCTCTAGCTGCACATTGAAGGGATTTGGGGGATTTTTATTTTTTTTTAAATTGAGCCTCACAGAGACCACTTTCTTTGGAAAAGAAACCAGTCACCTGACTGTGTGAGCAGACAAGTTTCCTGACTCCAGAGGCATTGTGAACTATTGCTAGTGGAAAAAAGTGATCTGTCAGTATCTAGTTCCCTGGAATGCTCGTGGTCAGCTCAGGTGTTTAGAGAAAACAGCTGTAATGGAAAACTCTTGGACACTTAAATAGTCATTAGAAATAACTCAGAAGCCCCTGCAGAGCTCATAAGCCTTTGCACAGATGTTCTGAGCTGAGAACTTGGTGCCAGAGGTACAGTTGTCTCCCAAATTAAAATCAGTGTCAGAGCTCACCTTGAATGGCAATATCAGAAGAAAATGTCAGTAAGATCTAGCTCAGCCATTCCTTCAGAGTAAAAAGAGCAGTTTTATCAGCAATGTAGGGACCTCTGTGGGGCAGAAGCAGAGCATTTTCTCAGTTGTTCACCTTCCTATCACATGCAGTTTAAATTCTTTCTTTTGAATGATGCCATAATGTAAAAAAGGCCCAAGTGCCACAAAAAGTGTTGCATTTATGTAATTCTGAGGTTAGTGGGAGGAAAAAAAATGCCAAGAGAAAGTCCATAAGGAAAGTCTATTTTGTAGGCTCAGAATTAAAACACAGATGTAGAACAGTGTTCCAGATTAAAAATATTTTTATTGTTTACATAAAAACATGTACACACACACAGAATGTGTCTGATGCCAAGAATGGTAGTGGTGCCCAGCGTTCATGGAGGCAGAGGTGGTATCCAAACTGTAAAATGACTCTCAATGAAATAAGTTTTGGGAGGGCAGAAAGAATGGCCTCACTTCACCTCTGGCAGTGAAACATAGCGATGACTTGTCAATGAATAATCTGTATTTTTATAGGTTTTTCATGGCTGGATGCATATGCAGGAACAAGATGCAGGCCTTAGAGTGTGGCTTGCTTTTGCTCTTCCATTCCCTTTCTCCCCACTCCATAACAAGACTCTTATCTATAGCAGGAAAACCTCAGGATGCTTCCTGGAATCCTGGACACCCATGTCTTTATCAATAAATAAAATTGATATACTGATATTGTCACAAAATACCAAATCTACTTGTCATCGAAATTCTTCTAATAATCAACGTTAACTTCTATAATATTTGCAAAATGGATATTTATGTGTAAAATAAATTGAGGGGGGAAAAACCCCCAAAGATTTTATGGAAATAGGAACCACAAATAATCAAATACTAAAACAGAGGAGAAAATATTTAAAAGAGAGAGAAAAGAGGAAAGAGAAAAGAATATATTTCGTCCAATTTTTCTTAAAGCTTTGCCATTTCAGCATAGGGCAGAGTCCAGTCCTCCTTAGCCATATGTCTGAGGTGCTTTCATATGAAGTTGAGCTCTTATGGAGGTTTTACTCAGTATTTGTTCAATGGTTATTCCTCTTTTAAATACTGTTGTGGTTTCTGTGAACTGTCCATCCAGGTGGTTTATGAATACAATACAGCACTTTTATTAAAGGAGGGAGCTGCGAGCAGAACTCTGAAGAGACCTTATTCACTCACAATGCAGGAGAAGGAACAGAAAGTCAATTAGCTAGCTGTAAAATTCTCGAGGAAAGCAATTTTAGGGGATAAATCCAGAATTGAAAGACTGGAGAGGAAGTGCACTGGGACTGGGTGATTAAAATTTATCAGGGAGGCTGGAGAGCAGCAGTTATGTTCCACGAACATTCACCATCGCCTCCCTAATCCACTCAGCTCTAATAACTACAGCCATAAAAGCCCTGTTAGTGAGGGGCTGGTCAGATTGAGGAGACTTGGCCAGACCCCAAAGACACTTGGTGCAGCACCCTTTCCATCAAAGTTTCTGATAGTTCTCTAGCAGCACAGCTGAATATTGTAGCAGTGGTTGGTTCTGGTGACTGTAACCCTTCGTGCTTCAGCGGTAGGAAACCAGCAGTGGTGGATGTTTAGCTGGTGAAAGAGAGCTGATATTTCAAACTCCAGAGAAAGAATGAATAGCTGGTCTTACTTCATTTTTTTCCTTGTGAAAGATAATGCTGTAACATTCCTAACACTGAAGGAGGTGAGGATATTAGATATTTGCTGTAATAGATTACACTTCTTTTTCACTCTTCCAGATTTCTCTGGGGGAACAAATGTGAAGCTTGCATTTTCACTTACTCTGCTGTTGACCTCAGTTATATTTACGCATTGCTTGGTTATTTTGTTTCTTTTAAGATACATTTATCTTTCCCTGTCTCTAGTGTCTCGATGTACTTTTCCAAATAAGTGGCTGTCTGAATGAGCTAATAGTGAGAGTCACAGATGGACAGGCTGCACTCTAGAGCTGGCAGACGGGGACTTGAGACAGGAAGATAAATCTCTTTCAGACTGCTGGGTTACTGGGAGAGTTGATTAGGGGGTCTCTGAAGTAAACACATGCTGCTAGGTATCCGAGGAGCAGGGAGATCAGAGGATGCTTTTGGTGGGACTGGGAGGTGTGCTCAGCTGTCTGACTCACTGCTGTGTGGGGTGGCACAGAGCGGGGTGGCCCACGGGAGCAAAGCTGCTGCGGTCACACCCCTGCAAGGGCAACCCATGCAACCTGAAAGTGCCAGGGAACAGAGCCAGGGACTCCAGGACTTGGGAGACAGAGATATCCTGCTTTCAAACACACTCTGTCAATTCCTGCCTGTTCACATTTGTGTTCTCTTCCTCCTTGTGTGGAAGGAAATACCCACCCCGTAAACAGGCAGAGTGATGTTTAAATGTCACCACTTGCTGTCCTTTTGAGTTGAAAGGAAAATGAGAAAAAGGATTAGTTATACCAGGGCTAGAGGTGGGAGGCCTTTGCCTTTCCCTTCCTCCTCAGTGTCAGCAGTACAGCCCAGAGAGAGCTGTGGCTGGGGCTGAGCTGTGTCTGCTCCACAAACACACTGACACACCTGCAGACGTGGCCCTTGGTGACACTGGCCTCCCAGCAAAGCCTGCAGATAAGCAGGAGACCAATTTACTGGTCTGGTTCTTTTAATTCTGCTTCACACCAATGCCTAGTGGCAGGGCTCAGGAAATGTTATTTTTACCAAAGCTGAGGCTTTCGTGCATATTGAACAGGCAAGAGTCAACATCCGAAAAAGAAATTAAATAATTTACCCTCAAGCTTTGCAGAAGTCAGACAACATGCAAAACTTCGTATTTTCAGAGCACAGGAGGATATGTCTCTGTTCTTTAACAGTGTTTTATATGTCCCTTATAAACTGCCACTTTCAGAAACATCACCTATGTTCCTTGGTAGTTGTTGTAATCGAGCAGTTTTATAACCTTCTTTTAGGAAGATAGAAGAGTGGGAATCACTTGTACAGATATTTAGTTTTTCTTTTCCATGAATAAGTCATGGCAGTACAAGGGGACGTGGTGGGAATGCTTTCAGCAGAGCTGTGTCTCTTCTACAGCATTGTTATGGACTGTGGGAGGTCAGAAAATACCTACTTAGTGTGTGCCTCACTGTGCTAATAATCCCTGCTCATTTCCCACATGATGGTCTCTTGGCATGTTTCAATCTGCAAAAAGCAAAGCAGGAAGATTCTTTTTTCTGACCTTTTAAAATATAATTTGTATAGTCTCAAATCTTCCACTCTGGACATATTTTGTGGACTGAACTGCATTTCCCTCCCTTCCTGTTCAGCTCCAACTTCCTTGCTTTAATGTTCTCTGTTTCCCCCAACAGCAGCATGATCCGTGGCCATGGAAGGGGTTGGACTCTTCCAGCTTTTCCTTGCCTGCATTGGCATTGACAGGCACATGCCTATAAAAAAGAGGCACCTTGTATTTCTTAAGCTGTGCCAAATCCCGAGGCAGTTCTTAGTGACTTTCTTAGGGCACAAAAACGCAAAGGGAAAAAATTAACTTGGTGAAGTGACTCCTATTTCTGAGTGCCACAGAGAGTGTTGGTGCTTTGTTTGTGTTCCACAATGAGAGGCAGGGGTTGCCACATAATGAAACCCTTAAATTGATAAAAAAGAAAAATCCATAGAAATTCAACCGAAAGAAAGAGGTAGACATGCAAGGCTAAAATATATTCTTCATTTTGTTTCTGCTCTGGAGTTTGGTCAGACTTTGGCCCAAGCAGAAGAAATGCCTGGGAAGTTTGGACATGGGAAGGCTCCTGGGACAGACACCATGTGGTCTCCTGGCCATCTCTTGGTGGATGTGCCCTCTGAGCAGGCTGAGGACCATATAAACATATTTACTGAGGAGAATTAGTTGTTTCTAAAACACAGAATACAACGAGTCCTGCCAGGGATCTGTAGCCCGTGACTGGAGAGAAATTTCCTTATAATTATTAGTTAAGCATTACTTCAGTATCAGCTGAATATGCACAGCTAGTTAAAAAAAAATTTATATTCTAAAAGTAGATTAATTTTAAAGGGTTATCCTTTCAAAATCCCTTTGCTACCCTTTAGAATTAGGGATATCCTCCTAAGGATAGCAAAGACTCGTGCCTGTCAAACATCCAAAAGAGAAATTAGCACATGTGGATTTATTGACTTCATTCTGCTGGAAACACCCACTTTTGTGAAGAGAGCTGTTTCAGCCCCTGGCTGGTGTTTGGTATGTCATGTCCTGCTGACAATACCAATGCTGTCCCTCTGCCAAAGGGGCAGGTGAGGAGCCCTGGGACTCCTGAAGATATTGCCAGATCTTTAGTTTTGGCACAAAAAAATAATCTATTATTTCTGTACAACTTCCAGGGAAATGATGATAATTCAAACTCTCTTTGGTCTCTATGCATAGACTTAAATTTGTGATTTTAATATAGGTCAGTGTTTGAGTAGCTGGAATCCTCAAATTTAACATATTTAGGTTCTGCTTTATAAAGTCTCACAACAGTGAGGTTTATTATTTATTCTTGGAAAATTGCATTGGCAAAAACAGAGGGTGATCTGAGATTCGAAGAAAAATCCAGAAGATGAGTGCAATCGTGAGAGTCAAAGCATGGAAGAGGCTATGAGTGTGTTTTTGTGCCTCTTCACACATCTTACAGAAGCTAACAGAAAGGTACTCCCATTGTCACCCACTTAACACATGTTTTTTCCAAAGATTAGGGAAGACTGAAAGTTTCTTTCCGAAGTCTCAGAAAGTTTTTTCAAGCTAATGCCAACCTCCTCCAAGTGTGCATTGATGCATGAGCCTGGCTATAGACTGAGGACAGTCACCAAGAAATGTCAGGTTACTGTAAAAAAGTAGTTAAAGTTTATTTTCAATGTGTATTTATGTCATACTTCTTTCAAAAAGCAATAACTTTTTTTATTTTAATAATAGGCTTCTCATTCTCCATAATTCAAACATTTAATGTTCTATCAGACTTTCGTTTCCTTTTTAATAGCATAAACTACACAATATGCATAGTGTAAGGGAAAATATTTTTTGCTCTCATATATTCAGAGACACACTTTAAAATGCTTTCAAGTAGACTTTTCAAGGAAATATGAATTGCACAGAATATAAATTTCCCTGATTATAACTCAGAACTCATCTAAACACTTAAAGGGAGGGAAAGGTATGTAGAGAAAAATGTTGCACTTTGCACTGAACCTTAAATCAGGCTTTAAGTGTTTTCAAGTGTTTGTGTTCATATCGGCTTCCACGAATCTGAGGCCACATTTATCATTTTTTAGGAAGGTCCTAATGCTAGATTGCACCATGCTTAGAAGAAGGAAATAAATTCCTAACAAGCAGCCACTGAGTAAGCATGGAGAGCAAAACAGCTGCCTGCCCACTCAGATGAGGGCTGGGTCCCAGCTCGGGGCTGGAAGGGAGGTGTGGTGTTTCCTGAGGGTGGAAATGGCTTCAGCAGAGCCATTTTCTTTTCTCATTCTTTTCTTTTCTCATTCTTTTCTTTTCTCATCGCTCCTACCTGAACTCAATGCATTCATGGCTCGGCGTTAGTTTTCCTGAGCTTTCTGAACCAGAGCTGTGTGCCGTGTTCATCGTCAGGAAACAGCCACAGGTCACACAAATGGTTTGCTTTTGATGTTCTTTTGGAGTTTATTTACAGGATTTGTTGCCTGCTGTATTGTTTGAGCTACCAGTGGAGGACATGCAGACAACTCCGAGGTGCACACTTAGCTCCAAATGCTTTCTCTTAGAGCCAGTGACCATAAAAGTTGCACGTGCCCTTCTTCAGTGCTGACAGCATACAATTAAAAAGTTGCATAAAGAAATCTAACTGAAGATCTTTTCCTTTGGATATCTGTTCAGGATTTCCACTGGCGCCAAGAAAAATTGTACCTATCCTATATCTACAACAGAGCAGGCTGCACAGGCTAACAAATATACTTTTTATAAAGGAAGGCAAATTTCTGACAAATCTGGGTCCTTTTCCCCATTATTTCCTTCTATATCTTTTGGCAGAGTGTGCTTCAATCTGCTTGAAACAAATTTGCCTTTCTTCATCAATGCTCATGCTTGACTAGAAGAGCCACCACTGCCAGGTGTGCGAGGCTGGGTTGTGTGATGGTTAGCAGGAGGGAGATGAATCAGCCTGGCATTTACATCTGTGGGATAAATTAAGGGCTCCAGCTCAATGTAAACAGTGTGTTGTTCTGTTTTATGGCATTCTACCAAAACCTGTGCTTAAGAAAGAAGGAGGTTACTAAAATCTCCAGAAAGTAGGGATGGGAAAACTCAGTGTTGCTTTGCTTTCAACAAAGTCTGAAAACTATTTTCACCAGATGAGTTTTGTAAAACTCTTTCCTGATTCATGATCTTTTTCACTTCTAAATGTGAATGCTATGTAAAGCTTTTTTAATATGGTGAAAAAGCATTTACATTTTCTTCTAGACTTCATAAGGGAATAGTGTAAAAACAAACCCAAACCAAACCTTTATATTTTCATAAAGGCTAGATTAAAATAAAGCTTCAAAAGTTTCTAGTTCTGCTCAGAAATTCTGATTTTTATTTACCTTGCCTCTTGGTCACCTTGGAAACACTACTCTGTGCAGAATAGTACTGAGGAAATGTGGGTCCCAATTGCAGTTCTTACATTTCTCCTTTGCAGAACATCTCCCAGAACCTGCAGAGGGAAAGTTGAGGGAAACTTTACCTATGAGTGTTTCAGTCTTTTCCTCCAGCTTTGGTGTTTACATTTGTTAACATTCACTGTTTATAAAAGGGAAGAAATGACCTTGAAATGTACATGTACACCTTGCTCCACAGTCACCTTCCTGTAATACAACAAAAACCCTTCCCCACAAGGTAGCAAACTGAGCTACATGAGCAATACAGGCTCCTGTTGCTGATGCTGAAGTATTAGGTCTTTCCTGAGACACTGATGTAAGAGAATAGAGAGAGAGAGACATATTTCTGCAAAGCAATAATTCAGCCCAGAATTTTAATATAAAGAACACCAAGGCACTATCCTGTTATCTGAATTTCAATGACTGTATCTTTTTTATCCTGTCAGTTGTAGCAAGGATGTGAGAGGTTTCATGAAACATTAATGGCTCTAACTGCAGTCCTCTCCCTTTCCTTTTTTCTTTCCTTTTTTTGTTCTCCTGATGTGATGTAAAATATGAATTTGTGCATTGGAAATGCTTTCTGCACAGGGCTGTATTGCTTGCTTGATCTTGCAGCAGTGACTGTGGTTCCTGTTTGGGTTGGGAGCTCCCACACAGGCTGCCTGGGGAGAGGGGAAGGGCTGGAGGTGCATGGAGAGGGAGATCTTGCTGATGACGGATCATAAACAATTTTAAGTACAGTCCATATTTAAAAGTCCATATAAAAAGTCCAGGGACTTTTAAATAAAGGGCCAGCTGGATGTTCTGCAGCAGCCTCAGTCTGATCTGTAAACTGCTGGTTTCTGGCTGGTTCAAAAGTTGAAAAGCCACAGAGGATGTCAGATCCTCTCTCCCCCGCACAACCCCCAAGAAACAGGACTGAGAATGGGGTAGAGAGGGACGAAACCCCAATAATTTTCAGGGTTTGTTGGGTGCAAGGGCACACCAAAGGATGTGGAGATTACTGCACATGCAGTGGGGCTGCTGGGCAAAGCCCTGAGGGATAATGAATTCCTCCCACAGCCAGTCTCTGAAACCTATAAACCTGTGCAAGGAGTTGTTGGCATTTGACTGAGTGCTCTCACTTTATAACTTCCAGGGGAGCTTTGTAGGAAAATACATAGTTCCCAAGCCAAGTGAAGAAACCTGGAGGCAAACAAGTGCAGTTTAACACAGGCACTGAGGCCAAGCATGTTTGGAATCCAGTATGTGAGGTGCTGCAAAAAGCAAATTCAGCACTCTGTCTGCAAGATGCATAATAGGAAATGTTCTTATTTATTCAGAGGAAGCCTGCTACAAACATAAAGATGCATTGTGTGGTGCCATGATATAGTGACTGTAATGTGGCAACAGCAGATGTAAGCCCTGATGTGTCTCTTTTCATCCTAAGACAGCTTGACACTGACACGTTCAGTGACAGGGCTGTCCCCACACCACTGTGGCACCTTTGTGCTGCCTGTCTGCCATTCCCTGGGACTGGGGTATTTGCTAGCAAGTGTTCTGCCCTCCATGGGCATCATCCTGTGAGACAAACCCACAAGGCTTTGGAGAGCAAACACACCAAGAGTGGCTCTCAGGCTTCTGTGCTCTCCTTACCTCCCCGTTCCATAGGCACCTCCATGACTTGGGAATGGCCTGACCTCTAACAGTTTCCCTTTTGCTTTCTCCAGAAAACAGATGGCAGAAATATTGCCTACTCTTCCAGAAGCTTGAGAGGAGTTTTGTTCACTCTGTTGGACTTTGTGTCTGTCTGGAGTCTCTGGATGAATTGGGGATATCAGGCTATCACTGAGTGCGGCTGAGGCCTGCTACCACAAGTATAATTTAATTAAAGCAGAGGTTTATATAGAAAGGTGGACTGTTGGAGCCCAGGAAAGCTGGAAATTTTTTTTTTGTGGCTTTGAGGGGTCCTGTACCCCTCTGTGCACCCCAGGGGAACACAGCCTTGGATCTGAGCCCCTGGAAGAAGCTCCCAACGCTCCTGGATGAACTGAAAGCATGAAGAGTGTGAAATGGGTTGTGATTTAGCTTATCACAGAATGAAGGTTTGTAGTTTTAGGTTTTGTAGCATGGAGATAAATGGAGGCAAATATGGAGAATTCAGGGAGTTGGTTCTGGGTTCTTCTTTCTTCTTCCCCTCCATTTCCTGAGGCCAGGTGAGCACGAGGAGATTGGTGAAGGTGATTTGAGGAAGAAGAAACATGTTAACTAGAATTAATAGTTATTGGTACAAATTAGTAAACAGTATACATTGTTGCTAGTTATTGGATAAGAAAGTTTTGAAAACATGTTGCAACAAGAAGCAGCAGCCATTGTAGCTCTGAAAAGTACAGAGACAGCCAGGCACAGGCTGCGCTCCTGAAACTGAGATAAGGAAAAATAAATAACCTCAGAAACTGCAATAAGAAGTTTTGTCTCCTTCTTTTCTGATACGGGACTTTGAAAAAGAAGAAAAATTAGCCAGGCCAGAGGCCAAAGGCTCTTCAGTGGACAGACTGATGAAGCATTAGCTGCTCTGTTTTGTTTTTCAATGAGCATTCTTTCAGTTTTCTGTGATTCTCTGCTCTGGGAGCTGTGAGGAAGGTTAGAATGGGACAGCAATAGTTAGTACAGGCTTTCAGCACTGAGTTTGGTTAGCGTGGGCATGCTGAACAGCTGGAGAAACAAATGGTGTGGCAATGTAGTGTGCTGTTTAGCCGTGGAGCAGTGGAGCCTGCTGCTGTCCTCGGAGCCAAGCTGATAAATGCAGGTGTTAGCAGGTCTGGTGCATATTTAGATCTCATCCATTAGAATGATCTATTTTGGAATAAGCTTGCAAATGAATAATCAAGTTATGTTCTCTGTGCAACAGACTTGACTGCTGGTGCACTGCAGAGCTGTGGATGTGAAGTGAAATTCAGTTTGCTCTGACTATGCTAATTAAGGGAGCTTACACATTTCACTGTGATTAACTGAGACACAGTGCTGGAGCTCAATAGATGTGGGAGTTCATTTAGTTGTCGGTAGTTCTACCTTTTTGTTTAACAAATGCTTCTTGATTTAAATGGAAATCTCTAATTGCAAGATGATCTCTGATGCAGCATGTCACAACAAATACACACATTCTGTTACAAAAAGAAAACTTTGTCTGTTTATATTATTTTCACCATCGTCCCAGGCTTTCTTAATTCTTCCACTTTCCTTCATTCAGCATGAAGTTCACAGTGTCTGTCTGAAACAACAACAGCAATAACAAAATGGGATCCCTATTATCAATGAATCAGTGGCATTTACAAGCAGGTTTTAAACAAATCTGTTGTAATAATGGTGGATGGTTGGTTTGAAATCTGAGTTTTCTTCCTGATACAACCTGGAAAGGTTTTGATGGAAGACAAATATAGAGAGGGTGACATTTTGTGCTGGGTGACATGAATGCATTTCCCTGGACTTTAAAGAGATTCTCCATATTGCAGAACCAGGGCCAGCATTAGGAGATTAAGGGTTTATATGACAGGCAGTTAATAGAAGGACGTTTGTGGGAGGAATGTCTGGTTGTTCTAGGGTAAAAAATAGAGGGAGAATATAAAGTGAGGGAAAGGAAGGGTAAAAGAGAAAAAGCCAGATAAAAGGAAGGGGAAAATCCACAGAAATGGAGTAGGCCATTCTGAGGACTTCCATGCAGTGCTGTTTTGAGCATCTGGATTTGCACACAGTGTAAAGAACAGCAGAGGCATCATGTGCCTGGCTTGGTCTGTCCCCTCAGTGCAGCAGCAGAAATCCCTTCAACATTAATCTGGATTCACTGAAAGCAGAACACGCAGGGGAAATGCTTCTGTTGCTGCAATATTCTTCGGGAAAACAGGAAGCACTTGTAATGGAAAATGTGCAATACCAGTGATAAAGAGGGTCAGTCACCCAGGTTCAGTCCTGCAGCAAAACGACCTTCATTTGTTTTCTAAGTATGAAGCAGGGGGGAGATAATATTTCCTCTGTGTCAGAGCTGATTGTTCTAGAACTAATGTGAAAACCCCAAAGGTGGGGAAACAGATTAAGAGGAAAGACATAACAGCCAAAGAAGAGGACACAGACTAAGACAATACTTCCTGTACCATTTATTAAATGCTATTTATAGTTTCAGCTAAGAATATACGTGCAAGGCCTGATCATATATAGAAATCACAGTGCACTGAGAAAATAGTTTTCTGATTCTATTTAGGACTTTATTAATAACTGGCAGCTTTATCACAATATACATTAATTACATGTAGAGCTACATTTGCATAACACCACAGCTGCCATTTAAAGCAAAAACACACTCAGATTTTTGGTAGATCTAAGCGTTTTGTCTGGACTTCAGAAAATGTGGCTGTTGGAAGATTTAAGTAGACCATGAAATGAGACAATTTCCCTGCTGTTTTTGCCTATGTAATTCAATCAGCACAGGTGAGGGGGAGATACCAAATACTGAAGGAGATATATTCTTATTGCCCTGTGGTCACTGGGGAGTCTGTTATTTCCATTTGGCATTAAATTCACTGCAAAGGTACTACTCAGTGTGGTATGTTCAGAATGTTCAACAGATGCAGGGAATTTGGGGGGGTTTCTGTTTTGTTTGTGTTTGTTTTTTTTTTTTCATTTTTTTCCTTGTACCTTTGTCCTCAAACAGGAAAATAATGACATGGTATATAGAATTCATCTTTCATAGTGGTGGTCTTTGTCATTACTGTGTAAACCTGTGAATTAATGTCCTGCATGATGTGCAATATTTTAAATAATAGCTGGAGGTGGAGGCAGGAGGTGTCATTGCCTCAGGACAGACAGACAGACAGAACAGTTCCAGGTCTGCCCACTATGAACCATTCCCAGGCTCATTTTAGATGCTGTGTGCCACATCCTGCATCTGTCACACTTCCCTGCAGCCCTGCCTGTGAAGCCTGCCCATGAGACAGGGATCACTGCCATCATTTTACGTCTGTGTGGTGGAGCTCCTACTTCCCCCTGAGTTTGTGTGCTGAAATGTTGACTTCTTAGCAATTCCTGGCATGTGAATAAGTGCAAGAGTAGCAAGAAGAACAGCAACAGTGTTGAATACATTGGTTGTTTCCAACTCAGCTGCTGAGTATGCAATGCTGTTGTTTCTGACATACTGCTGCCTTGCATAATACATTTGTATTTTTCTTCTCTTTGCGCTGAAAATGAATTATTGTGCTTATGGGCCTGTGTGTGACTGGAGTCTCATTCACCATTGCGTAGAGCACAGTCCCCAGAGACACTGAGCTGAGCATTAGGTTTCAGACAGGTTTTGAGTATGTTTGGGGATCTATCATCTTCACACAGCTGCTGTTTTCTGTAATAAATTCGTGTTAAGTACTTGCCCTTAAGTGTTTCCATTGCTGGAGATCCAATTTCCAGAAAGTCAGCTGTCCATTAAACACTAGTTGCACAGTTTTTTTGGTCTCATATCCCTTGTTCAATTTCCATTGAGAAAACTGACTTCAGCTGAGTTCCTCCAGGTATAGATCAGTGTGATAGAAAGCAGAATTTCCCTTTCCTTTTCAGCCAAATTGCTTGCTTTCAGTGTCTGGAAAACTATAATCTTCCCTCTTTCTGACTTGTTTGATGCTTACCAGAATCCCCTGAAATCTATGACAGAGATGGAATAATCCACCTTACTTGCTGCCTCAGTGATATAATACCACATCTTTAAATACGTGCACTGCTCTCCAGCTTGCTATTTCAACATTCTGCTCTTTAAATACTCCTTGGGCAAGTGAAATACCTGTAAGAATGATGCTTAAAAAAAAACATGCAGGGAGAGGTGCTCTCCTCAAAGACTGAACATCTTTTTTCCTGTTTGCCTCTTGCCTTTCATTTTTGCTTTCTAAGCAATGTGCTTTTCTCTCCAGCCCTTGCACATTATTTGTCTTTCTCACCTCATTTCCAAGACCTTCTCCTGAGCTTGGGATTTTCCCTTGGCCCAGAACAGTCTGCCACCACTTTTTCCTGTAAGACCATCATTATTCAGTGCTAATTCAGTGCCATATTTCCACTGCTCATCAACAGTTCAAAGCTTTTTTGTCCAAATTGCATATTAACCTGAAAATCTAACCCTCAAATGTCAGCTTCCTTTGAGTCAGCTGGTAGAAACTGATGTAATAGGCTGGAACTGGGAGAGTATGGTGCCTGGTGGCCTGGGAATGTGTGCTGTACTCCTTTGCACTAATCCAAATGGAAAGCAATGAATAGAGAGCTCCTGAAAGTGAGATATGATTTGGGTCCCGAGTAAAACGTGCTCTGGGTGCATTCCACATCAGGACGTGGAATATTCCACACTCCACTCCCTGGGGCTGTCTGGCACTGCAAACAGGCAGAAGTTGGCATGTCTGAATTTATGCCAGAAGTAGGTTAACTGCAAGGAGAGACGAGATCAGCCCCAGCTAATCCCTGGGCCTGAAGCAGCAGCTCTGACTTAAAGGGAAAATTGTCTGTGCATGAGACATGATTGCTGTGCTAAAGATGGTATTTATGTTGAATACAAGTGATGGTAAGCCTTGTGGATATACAGCAGGGTGCCAGGGTGACACCAGCCTGGTCTTGCTCTGGTAATCAGGAGGATTGGCAGAACTCAGCATGGGGCAGAGGTTTGCTCTTGTCGTGGGTACCAGAGCCACCCAATATCATTCCACATACTCTCATTTACTAATGCCTGTCCTACTGTTGCCTTTTTCTGGTCTTAAAATTAAAACCAAAACATGGTTTATGGGGAAAAGTGGTTTTTACATTGGTATTTATTTCAGGATCCTTGGGTGCAGCACTTTGTCCAGGTGGAATGCTCTGAAAATGCATGTACACCTTTCACACCGAAATACACACAATTATAGGCCTTGCAAAATTAACATATTTATCAAAGGTTCCCCAATGAGAGACTGGAGTGAACCCCTTGTTCTGAGGAACCTTCCCCCTGGCTGGGCCTGGCTGAGGTTACAGAATGTGTTCTGGAGAGGCCCTTGGTGTCTGGGGCTCCCAGGATGTTTGGTCTCCTGGTTTAACAGTGCCGTGGGGCTGAGCTGAGTTATCAGCCTTGGGAAATTACAAGTGTGTGAGCTAAAAGCACTGAGAATACATGAAACTATATAAAAGGGTATGCAAGAGGAGTAAAAAAGAAAAAGCAAAAATCATTCTGACATCACTTCAGTGGATGGAAAGGGCTCTCCCTTTCTCACCAAGTAAACAGGTATGCAAACCTGTCCCTGGACAAACCAAGCAAACAGAAATAAAAACCCTGATGGACTCCCTGTAATGATGCAACAAGGTCAGTTAATGAAACCACGTGGATTCCTGGGTCTGCCTACTCACCCAACTTTCACAGATATTTAGAGAAGGAAAATTTCCTTGATCCAGGTTCAGATCTGAGTTTAGGTTCCCCCACCCTATGAATTTTCTCATTTCAGAGAAAGCTTTTGGAGATCAGATATTTTTATATTCTTTTTTACTAAAGGTTTTTTGGCTGCAGAAAAATAACCCATAACCACTTCTGCCTCCTTCTTTATTATTTCAGTCATTTAAGCAGCTATTCTTAGGTTCCAGCAAACAAAGCTCTCCTGTTTTCCGTAGTTGCATAATTAATCTGTAAGAACTTTGACATTTCAAAGAATGCGCTGTTCCTAGCCTTTGCTGGTATCTGCATATTTCTCTCTAGATTTCTGGCCTGATATTTACACTTAATGAATGAACATGAACCCAGACTCTTGAGGTCTGATCAGGTTTTCTGTGATTGACTAAGCCACAGAGGATATTTAGTATTGTTTCCTTTATTAATATCTAGTCTGGTCCAAACTGCAGTAGTGAAGAATTTGCTGGGTCCCTTAGAAGTTGTGAACAGTTCAGGATTCAGGTCTCTTGGCTGCAATAGTGAGCAGAAAAATTTTCCATTTTGGTGTTGTCTGCCACGCCTCAAACTGGTGTAAATTTTCTTAGAGCACAAAAAGCTGTAAGGACCTTGTGAGGACCATGGGTGAAAGAACAGTGAGCCAAAGCTGGGCCTTCCTAGGCCCCTACAGTGAATGAAATCTCAGTTAGGCCATTGGTTGTACATCTCACCATGTGTGCTTCTATTGGGAGATGGCTGAGAAATTGAGATATTTACTTTTGATGACCTTCTATCTTGTTGTTTTCATGGTAGTGTGAAGACTGGTGCTGCTACCCCAAGGCATGTGGTACAAAAATAATCACATTTCCACAGTCTGTTGAAAGTGCAAGTGTACTTTTTCCCCCTTTTATTTTAATATTCTGGTATGCTGAAGGGAATGGTGTACTTGTCTGTCTGAAGAGTAGTTGTTTTAGAACAGTGTTTGGTACCTGAATTCCAATGGAAAATTGCAAAGAGTTGCCCTTTGCACCATGAATTTCAATCCCCAGGTACCCAGTGAAAGAAGGGAAAAGAAGATAATGTGTAAGCCAGGGCAAGGATCCAATGAGATATCACCCAGACTGCAAAATCCTGAGCAGTAACTATATAAAATCCTGGGTAGTAATTATAAATTATAAGATATTGCACTTCCTGGTTACACCTGGGTTCAACGTGTGTAGCTGAAGAACAAATTACCTCAGCATTTATTGATCTGTTTATTTAGGCAGCACTACTCCCCTCGTGGATCACCTCCTGGACCTCTGATATGGCTCTGTTCCACTGGGAATAAGAGCAGCCACCTCCTCCATGTCATTCCTGTAACTGCGGGTGGGTGCAGGGAACAGAGGGGATTGACATCGACTTCGGTGTCTTTGGATCCAGCACAGGAAGAGCTGCAGGGAATCCCTGGAATGCCAGGCTGTAAAATGCTGGGCAGTCCTGGCTGGTGACCAGCTAATGATGAGGTACTTGTTACTCCTCAGACTGCAGGCTGTGCTTGTTAGCAGCAACATTTTCTTCACGGCTGAAAAATTCCCTTGGGAGGCCTTAGCAAATCAGCCCTTGGAGACTTCAGTGCAGCCACAGGAACCATCTCCTCCCACCTCCACACCTGTGCTCTGTCCTGCTGCTCTCCAGGCAGGTTTCTGTGGCACCACAGCAGCTCAGCTGCTGGCAGGAGCAGGAGGGAGCAGCTCAGCAGCAGCTGGCGAGGGCATCCCAGCAGCCCAGACCTAACCTGGTACCAGACACCGAGCCCACTGATCCAGAAAGTGTTGTCATTTCAAGGTTAGGTGCACAGTCTGGAGATGTTATGTGGCAGAGCCATTCCTGTGCTCATGGAGTGTGTGCCTAATAGGTGTTTAGCTTTACTAAATACCCACAACCTTCCCTCAGTCAGTACATGCTGTGTGGATGGAGGGCTGGAAATGCTATTTAAGGATAAGAAACAAAGATTTATGTGTGTATGTGTGTGTGCAGATGCTGGTGTTGAACTATCAGTGAAAACAGTCCTTTAATAAATATGTGAGGGTGTTTCATTGAAATCACACATAATTTCATACCCTGGTGGCTCCACAAAAGGCAATGGAGTGGTCTATGCTGCTAGAATAAAATCAAAACATTAAACTTAATCTACCCATAAAATCAGGGGAAAAATGCTAACTAGTTCTCTTTGGCCTCTGTATGTGAAAATCTTCTGTCTCTCCTGGAAAGACACACACACTGACTCTTCCAGGGCAGAAAAACTGGAACTAAAAGTGGGTAGAAACTATGTTGAACAGAAAACTGCACATGTTGCATTTCTGAATATATCTTAATCTTTGACTATGGGGCAACTCTCCAGAGTAGTTCAATTTTGGGTTTGTCAGTCTTCTGGGAAGAAATTGTCACCATCTGCAAAAGCAGCAAAAAGTCTGATAGAATATTTATAAGAGTATGTCTTTGTTTTACTGAATAACTCTGATAAAATAATTTTCCTAATAACAACATAGCAGTTTTTATAGGCAGGAGGTGCCATTATAAAACATTTTCATGAGAATTAGGTGAAGGTATTTGTAGAATCAGTAATTAATTCTTAAATACAATAGAGAATAAATCACTTTTTATCATTCAACCAGCAATCTGTTTTTTAAGGGGTTTTTCGAGTAAAGGAGATTAAATCTTGCATCTAGATGTTTTCCAAACATCATTAGATCTGCTATATTTTATTTTTTCCTTGTATCATCTTAGAATACAGGCTAATCATGAACAAGAGGCACACACAGAGATAAATTCAGTCAAAAAGGGTTATCAGCTGGTCACTGCTAAATACGGATTGCACTAAAATGGAAATTCTTCAAGTATATGACAATTTTGCTCTTCATAAAGCAGTGAAATAGCAGAGTGTCCAGTGGAAAAGCTTAGCTTTACCCCTGTGTAACTGAGCTAAGAATTCTGAGTGAAGGAAAAACTCCTGTGCAGTGACACTAACATCTTTTTCACATGCTGAGACAGAGCTCTAATGCAATCATCATTAAACATGTCACAATATTTGCAACAATTTGTTCATTTTTGCAGTCTTTCAGAGAGGTTATAAGAAGTAAACTTAGGAACCTCTTTATTCTTTCTTTCTCAATCTATTGCATGTAATAATTTTTCTCCCAGCAATGGGCTGGAGACATTTCAGTGTGAGTGTGCTAACAGGCATGATTCTCTGGTAGCATAATAGATCCATGATAGATTTAATTAACCTTCTGTTGTTGCACTGTCTCTGAGCTGTGCTCCTTAACTGTGGTGGAGCAGCACAGGATTCTGTGTCTTGCATCAAACTGCTGTTGCTGGGGTCTGCCCCACAGTCAGGTGAAGCCAAATCACAGCTCCCATTAATGTCACTGCACCAAATCTGTGCCAGACAGCTGCTGCTGCCCTAGGGAGGCTGGGAGGGTTTGTGTTCTGGCTTAGAGGGGGCTGATCTGTCAGGCCCCTGCCCCAAGGAACACACAACATAAAGAGCAGGAGAAAATGGGCAGAAGCAGCAAGGGAGGGTCGGTGTTGCCAGGACAATTGGATTTCCTGCCCAAAAAATGCCACTATTTCAGATCGTCCTTCAGATTTTAAAGGAGGACATTTGACTTAAAAGAAATGACTAAAAATTACTCAGAAATATGGAAATATTTAATTTCTTAGCATTTTAAATGTAAACAAACAGTAAAAATAATCCCAGTATCATAAATTGGGTTAGGCTGGGGATATGGTTTATAGAAATATTTCCAGTTCACTTAGTTCAAAATCCCCCTGAGCATCAGCTCACTCTCAAGTATCAGCATTGCAGTGTTTTAGTACCCAATCTGCCTTTCTTGCTGGGCTTCTTCAGACAACTTGCACGTATAAATTTCAATCAGCATTCTCTACAGGACTTTTTAAAAATACTACGGAGATCAATTTAAAATAACATTTGTGATGAAATTTTAAGCTTCCTACAATTATTTTCAAAAAGTACTTCTCACATACAATTATTTTATTAAATTGTTGTCCATATCATAGAGAGGGAAGACAACAAAATTGCTGTTAAATGAAAATCTAGAACTATTTTGTACTCATTAAAAAACAGGATTGCAGAAATGGGATCTCGATATGACACATCAACTTTAATCTCTACAAAAAGTATATTTTGATTGGTGTGCTTGCTAAGCTCTGAAGTTCTTCAGGCTGGCCTTGTCTTCAGAAATGCAGGAGTTAGGATCACTGAAATGGAAATGGGGAGGAGTGTGTGGGAAGCAGGTGGGTGTAAAGAAGGGATACACCCTAATCCCCCTGGCATAATCAGGGAAATAATAAATTTGCTCTCCCTTACTACATTCCCCTTCCTTATTTTGCTGCCGTCCTCCCTCCATCCCCCCACAGCCCCCAGCTGCCAGGCAGTTGCATCCTAGTCTTAAGGAAAAGCTTCTAGAGCTCTCCTCTGCCCAAGCAGAGTCAGCCCCACCTTGTGCCCGTGGCTCTGATGCAAAGCTTGTGACAGGTGCCAGGAGGATGTGCCAGGGTTTGACTCAACGCTTTGGCTGAGGGATGCTGCAGAGGTGATGCTGCCTTGCAGCAGGCGAGGCTGGGGGGTTCTGAGCAGCTGATGGAAGCTTCCCAGAGGCAGAATGATGCTAATGGGATTCCGGGGTTAATTAACCCCAGATAATGGGGTTAATTAACAGGGTAGCAGTTAGAAATAGAATATGACAGGTTACTGATGGCTTACCACGATCTTGTATTGTGTCAGAGGCAACTCTGCATGTCAGGAGATGGGATTCCAGACCAGTAACTCATGTAGGCTTCACTCTCATCAGCAGGAAATAACTGTTTGATTAGTTTCAGTGGTGAGGAATCATTTGGGTGACAGTGATTACAAGATGAGCAGGAATGGAAGGAGTGAGAACAGTAGGACTAGATGTAAAAGTCTTCACAAAAAAAAATTAAGAAATGGTTACTAAATTGAGTTTCTGAGGTCATTTTAGGGACTGAAGTGTACGAAATGCTGAACCAAACCAAACAAAAAAAATCCCAGCAGTTGTTCTGAGGGATTGGGCTGGAAGAAAATCAGTGACTTCTCTGATGGAAGGGAAAGAGAAATTGGACAATCTTAAGTACTTTGGTTCCGTCAGGAGTTTAGAAAAGATTGGACAGCGAAGCAAAAGAATAAACAAGGTAAAAATGAACCAAGTATAAATAAGACCCAAGGTTAAGGATGATTGGCATGGACATGCTGAAAGAAAGCTGGAAAAGCTGAGGCCCAGAATTAATTACCAGAACATTAAATCTGAGCAGAGGGCTGGCGTCCTCACAGAGTAATCTCAGTGCAGGATCAGCAGCCAGCACAGAGCAGGCAAGGACTGAGGTGAGGAACCTGTAGGCTTCGAGTGACAGGATATGAGGATTTTCATCAGACTGAGGAGGGATTCCTTCTCGCCCCTTGATGTACTCAAACATCCCCTCCAAATAAAGCAAGCCTGTGCTCTTGCTGGCCTGGAGATTCAGTGTGGCTCTCTGGTTACTGCAGCCAAGCCCTCCCTGCCTTGGGCCCTCTCCTCTGGCCAAGCACCATTATTCACAACAGCACTGAAGTGTTTGAGAGTTCTGCTTTTCTTTCAAACCTGATCTAAATTGTTTTCCAGATTTGGGGGCTGGGTGTCTGCCAGCTGTTTTGCAGAAGCATTGTCTCTTTAGGAAGCCAGGATAACAAAGAATTGGGAAAAATGATAAATCTTAGTTGTAAAAAAATACCAGAAAAATAATTCAGTAAATTTCTTCACACCTGAAGAATAACTTGTTGAGAAGCCTGCCTTAGTCTTTCATTTCATCAAAACAATATCTAGGTTAGCTCTCATGTGTTTTCCAGATATCTTCAACTGAACTGTGGGAAAATGTTCAGTAAACCCCTATTTGTGGTTTCTGACAGCCAACAGACTGGTCCAGCAAAAAGTGGTTTAAGTAAAATCACAAATATGCAGAGCAGCTCTCAGGCTGAATAGGTTGCAGCGATTCCAGAGAAATCAGCATGATTTCTACAGTCTGTAGGCAAACTGCAATTCCTTGCTTGTGCCAAGACATGGCTTTATAGGTTGTTCCAGAAATTCTTAGGATGCCTCAAGCAGTGTTGTCCTGCGTGGCTGAGAGTGTGGGGCCAGCACACATCTTCCTGGAGAGGTTTCAGCTCGGGGCTCATGTTCTGTGAGGAGACAATTGCCACTTCCCAGCTCCTGCTGATGGTCATGTATGGTCTCAAAGAGACCCAGAGCTGCTAAGAAGGTTTGGGCACGATAATTTTCTCTTTGCTGGTAAAAACAGTTATTCTCACAATAAGATGCAGTGAGAATAACTGCAGTGCTTGCCAAAGGAAAAAAAATGGCAATTTTTTACCTTAACAGGAGCAATTTGGGAAACTGGAGTCATTTTAGGAACACACAGCTGGAAATGCATTAAAGGTGTTGGTGTTTGACTTTGTTGAAAATGAGGAGGACTGGCAATAGCAGAGGCCAGGTTGGAAGCCAGTGCTGAACGAAAGCAGCTCGAGCACACCAACAAACCTCGGGCAGGGCCTGAGCAGTTGCTGCAGTCTGAGCAAGGAGACTTCAGGGTAGTGTTGCATTTGTCCTTTCTAAGCATTAATTTTTAATAAATATGACTTCAAAGATTCATTCATGTCAACTCATATTTGTATCTTTGCCATTTCCACCCCGCTCTGTCACTCCATGTTTAAGTAAATACTGTTTGCAGTGGTGCTCCTGTGACAGCCCTGGTGAGTCAATGGCAGCAAAGGGCTGGGACTGGGCTGATGATTCTGTGAGGTATTGGAGTCATGTCTGGCAGAAAAATCACACTTTAGTGGTTGCAGAGGAGATGAGCTGGCGTCTTGGAGATACTGCTGAGACTGCTGGGAGTGCATTGTGGAGCATCAATATACCTTCCCTACACAGAGAGTGTCTGGAGCAACACGAGTCTCAGAGAGTGAATGACACAGAGTGAATGACAGCTCTGGAAACTGGGGTTGGTTTGTCTCCAGCACAGGCAATTCCTAAGCAGTGGCTTTGAGTTCCTTTTCACTGTCCTTGCATGAAATGGAAACACCATTTTTCTGCTTTCTGCTCATTTGTTATCATGGCAGGTGACACTCCAGATGCCCTTCCCTGTCCCATCCTTCCTGTGCCAGGATTGATGCCTTAAGTTTTAACTTCTACCGTTTTCAAACCCTGCCCGGCCCAGTGTCACTCTGCAGTTCCCTGGAGCTCGTTCAGTGCTGTTCTCTCATGCTCACACACACACAACAAAGCCTCTCCAGCTCTCCAAGGACACCCAGACCCTCCTAGGCCCAACAACTGCAAACCACAATCTTGGGGACAGGGGGGCAAGCTTGGGCAAATTCCATCCTTGGCTGGGTTCTGCTTGGGGAATTGATGCTGATATCAAAGTGGGAAGAACTCGGGAGCTGTCCTTGTCCATGTTGGGATGCACTGAGGCAGGAGCCTCTGGAGCCCAGAGTGTACCTCTGAAGGCCTTTCAAACAAAACCCTCCTTTATTCCCTTATTCCTGTGTAGTCTCTGTTTCCAGGTAGCCATTTAAGGCATCAGGATCACCAGCACAGCCATGGTTATGGGGGATGATCATTACCTGTACAGATACACTGAGCTGTATTCTCTATTACCTTGTTATTAAGAATAGCTAAAACAACACATCATCTTTAAAGTACAGAACCAGTACATTTTAGAACCATTAGCCCTCTAAAAATAATTGGATATCTTCTCATCTTTGTTAATTTGCAGCCTTTGGTAATTCACACTGGGCGATCTAGTCATTAGTGCAAATTATATTTAAGAAGTAAAACTTAAATATATTCTGTTCTACAAAACCTTCCAAGTATGGTAGGAAAACAATTGTGCTGCCAGTTACTTGATTTGTGTGGTATTATATTAAAGAAACCCTAGAATTTAATTTGGTGCTCTGGGTTTACAGTGTATCACAGGTTATGTTATCCTCAAAGAAGTAAAATGTAATTATAACCAAAACACTAAGACAAGTATTTTAAAAAAAATACTGTAAAAAAACCAAAAAAAACAAAAAGAAAGAGATTTACTTATTTTGTTTCTCTCTTCCAATATCTTGTTGGAAAGAAGAAACCATTTCTCACTGATTTTTTCGGAGTGGAATAATAAACACACAGACAGACTTGCAACACTATTGTTAAAGACTGCAGAATTATTGTTTCAAAAATCTCCACAATTGCTACAGTAAAAAAATTCTTGCAGCTCTGGTGCCAGTATAATGTCTTTTTTGCCATGCAAATAAACAGGTTTTTAGCTGCAGAGTACAGGTAATAAAGGCATTGTCAGATCAGAAAAGAGGGCTTTGCATTAACCGATTCTGAAAATATAAGTTGATGTTTTATAAATGAATAAAATCAGAAGAAAAAATGCTTCTGCAGCCCTGCAGCTTTGAAAGCAAAGAGTGCTAATGGAGAGAAGGAAATTGAAGTTACAAAATAAGTTGAAGGGAAATGAGGTATCAGAGGATGTTCTTGTAGATTTAGGGCTGACATAAGGACAAAAATGCATCTACAGATCTTTACTTTTGTGTGTGAACCATTCAACACAGGATCCCAAATACGGCTGGTGATAATAAAGTGTAAATTCATAACATACTTCTTCAAAGTAGCAGCCAGAAAATGACAGTTAAAAAAAGCAGCCCTGCTATTTCCAAATGTTTTGTTTGTTAGTGGTTTGGTAGCTGTAGGTCACAGTCAGGGCGGGAAGGGAGGCTACAAATTAAACCTGCAGCATTTAGGATGCAAATCTCTCTTCTGTGTTCTGAAGAGTGAAAGGACAATTTTCCTAAGTAATGAAACTGGCACAGCAGTGCAAATTCTTCTCTGTTCCTTGTCCTTCTGTTATTTATCAGGGAAATTAACAGCTGTATTTACAGCCTCTGAAGTGCTCGGCTGAGGAGGAGTCCTTGGAGAGCGCAGAAAGACTCCTGAAGGATGGCATCTCGCACACCACTCCACTGTTAACTCAAAGGAAATAAGACATGAAATGAGAGCAGATTATGGGCACAGCAGCAGCATGGCAGCATCTGCAACAGTATCTGCCACTGCTGCTGGCAGGTGAGAGCCAGCACGATCAAACAGCTCCGTCACGCTGGGTGGATGCCCCAGCTCCCCCGTGCTGCTGCCAGCTTCCCACATTGTCACATCCCTCTGTGCTTTACCTTTCAAGACTAAAGGGTTTGTTTGTTTGTTTTTTTTTCTTCACAACCTTCTAAAAATGCGGTCTGGAGAATGTAAGTTGGCCAAGTGTTTGTTATTGTCTGTGTGGTGGGTAAATAGTTATCGATGTTGCTGGGTTTGAGTACCACCCACGCCGTGGTTAAGCTGCAGCAGGGGTTGCTGTAGGCCGCAGGGTTGGCAAGGGGAAGGAGGAAACCAGTGACCATAAATGTAATTTTTTTTCCCCTACAGAAGAAATAAAATAATTCAAAAGGAGACCCATTACAAATTAACCAATGAATAGACATGGCCTCCCTTACCCTGTCCTGGTTTTCTGTCTTTCTGAGAGAGCAATCTTTTCCTATGCTCACTTTACTTGCTGCAGTGTGGAGTCTGGGGCTGCCCCTCACCACTGTCCCAAGAGTTCACACAGCGAGTGCTGGCTTTTCCCCTGGAGCTCAGTGAGAAGCAGGTATTGAGCCTTCCCAGCTTGAATGTGTAAGGTGAAATGTCTCCCAGGATGCTTAGGGAACTTCACAGAATCACAGAATATCCTGAGCTGGAAGGGACCCACAACAATCCATAAAAAAAGAGGAAGACAACCCTGCTTTTTAGTAGCAATAGTCAATTGGCAGATTAAATCTATAGTAGCTGTGGGAAGCTGGCCCTTATAAGGAGCATTTGTAACCCCTTTAACCTGTTCCAGAGGAAGCTCTGTGCTGGCACAAGAGTGGTTGCTCTAAAGGTGTTACAAGCAAGTGTCTCTATAAAGTGGGCAGGGAGGTCAGTAAATGACTGGGAACTATTGCAAGGACCATATAAATTTTGTGGTGGCCTCCCCTAAAGAGTCACCTTCAGAAAGAAACCAAGTTTTGTAATATAGACCAGAAAAAAAAAAAAAAACCAACAAAAAAAGGATGAATTTGCCATGTCAGAGACTGTCAGAGACGGAAAACTCTGGTATACTGGACAAAACAATACAGATTTATTCACACAGATATGGGGGAGCAAACCCCAGCATCTTATTTATCATCAGTTAGTACTTGCCTATGTCTCTTAGCATAGATATATTAGAAGATTGTAGAGCTCAGCAGCTGATAGTTTGTACTAAATCTGCTGTGGCTAGCCACGGCAAGTCTGACATAATTGTGTCAGACAACAAGTTGCCATTTCACAAGCATATGCTTTAGCCATTGCAATGAATTATGGCACAGCATTTCCCCATTATCCAGAGTCTAACTTGCTGATGGAAAACAAAATAATAAAGTGTCTACTAAAATGGCAATGGAGGTCAGACTGTGACCCATATTTAATGCTGTTAAATTACAGAATGACATCAGTGGATGGAGTGTGGGTTGTCATCTGCTGACATCTTGTTCAACAGAAAACTGAAAACAGAGTTGTCTGGGCTGCTGGAAGTGTGTGTCAGAGTCAGAGTGATAGATAAAACAAAAATACCCAGCGTGATTTAAGGGCCCAGAAGCTGCAGCTGCCTCAGAAAATGAAGCTGTGCACGTCTGTGCTGGGCAGTGGTGGCTGCAAACAGAAGAGTTGTCAAAACACGTAGCCTTGTCTAACTGTGCATGTCACCACCCAGGGGTGTGCTGGGGAGAACCAGGTGATGCTCTCCAACCCCAGCAGGCAGGAGATACAGTGAGCTGATGTCAGAGTTAAAAACTCCAAGGGATTGCAATGAACAGGGTCTAGAACAGAACAAAACCAGAACAGTTGAAATCAAAAGACAAAAAGGGAGTTAGGAATTTTTCTCAGGGAGACAGTGCAACCCCAGGCTGGAAGGGATGGCTGTGTGGTCCTGTGCCTGCACTCCCCTGGAGACAGCTCCATGCCATTCCAGGAGAGCCATGCCCAGCTCCCATCAGGTGCATCCTCCCACTGGAAATCAGCTTGCTGTTACTGGGTGATGCTGTTCCTTACCTTCAGAGGAGTTCTTAATTGTAATGGCTGTTTCAGCTCCTAGGAAATAGCATTTTCTTCTCTTTCTGTGGAGTCTGCTTTGTGCAATGGAGAATCAAACACTGAATTTAATCAAAATATGTTTTCTCTTGGATACAGTGGCTAGTCTGATATATTTAACTATAGCACCATTTCCTTTTCTGCTTCTCCATTCTCCCCCAAAAAGGCAAGGAGATTCTCAGGCCTGTCATGGAGGTTGAGCTGTCAGCTTGTGAACTCCATCAGATTAGATTATTCTTTGTTACATTTTTCTCCATAGCCTCATACTTTGGAATAATATGCTATATAAAATGTAGGGACAGAATTGAATCTTTAGGAAGCATTGATCATTCAGTAGATATTTCACTCCTTTCCCAAAAGCAAAGCCCTCAGGTTATTCCTTGGGGTTTTTTGTTGCTGGTTTCTGTTTTTTCTTCTTCTTTTTTTTTTTTTTTCCCTAAGAATATATTTCTTTTCAGCACCTGGAGATACACAAAAACAAAAAAGAGAAGGAGGGAAAGAGAGGAAATGGAGGAGACAGATCTTAAGGTGTAGAAGCATGCAGACCATGAGGTTAATGGATGCACCAGCATCCTGCCTAGCTGTGCTAGATCACTAACACTGTCTTGATGGTGCCATTTGAGAGTTGTTCTGGGACATCAGCTTCCTTTAAGAAATACCCCACCTCACCACTGACCTTATTTTTTGAACATAATGTTAGAGGAAAACCTAGAGGATAGAAGGTAATGGATGGGAACTAATTTAATCTGAGCAGTTGTGAGTGTTGGATGAAGCTGTTCTGACTGCATGTTGACTTCCCAGGTAGTGTCAAGGTACAAAGTTTTGTTCAGATTTCAAAACTGCCATCAGTTCAAATTGCTGTGACAACACATCGAGTCAAGTAAGGATGTTCCAAGCCTCTCCCTTAGCCATCCTGACAAAGCTGCTATTTAGCATCCCCAAATGCTGGTGTTCGTTTCTTGGTCAAATCAATCTGGGTTTCAGATGTGGCAGAAATGCCATGCAGGAACTGAGATTACTAATATATTTTGTTTAAGTTGGTTTTTCCTATTTCCCCTTGAAATTATGACTTCAGAGAAAATCTCTTTAAAAATGCAGCTGGGTTCTACTTCATGCCATACTGGTGTAGCTTCATTAATTTGATGTTTTTTCCTCCTTATTTCTGTGTTAGCATCAAAAGAATACAGCTAATTATTTTTGGCAATGGAAACAACTCTGAACAGGCCACACTTGCCTCTAGCATATACTCTCAGCTCAAACTAAATATGTTTTGATATCTAAAGGAGTAATTAAGAAAAAGTTCCTTTGTTATACGTCTCCATTTTATTGGTGTTTGAAAATGCTAATGGTGAAATCTATCATAAAAGAGTAACTTAATTGTGCTTGGAGTCCAACGGAATATAGATAATACAGGTTTCCTCTACAAAATTAAGTAGTTTGTTAAAATATCAGTGTATTAACGAGACATCATGGAGTGGTTTAGTAGCTATTGTGGGAGAGTGCTGAGGGTTTCTTGCTTAAATAATCAGCTTTCTACTAATGATGATTGCTGCTCTTAGCAGGGAGAAGTAGCATTAGAAAAAAATATCTTTTTTGCCTCTGATGTATAATTTCCCCATGTTTATAAATTGCTTTATAGCTCATAGTTATAAGTACTAAGTGATTAAAGATCTTGGGCTATAAAGTCAGACTCTTTTAAAAGTTTGACACTTTCTGGGGTGGGAGCATATGTAAGCGTATTTCACAGTATCTGAAAAAAGGTGAAAATTTGTGAAAATATAGATCTTAATTACTTGAGAAACGTATTTTCATGTGCCTGTGATCCATAGTGCCAACTGCTTGCCAAACCTCATGTCATGTAGATGATCCCATATGTAATATAATTGGTTTCGACAACAAACTGCCCACACGGGAGTTAAACGTGCTCAGTGCTCTTTTGGAAGAGGCCCCACACTGCAGAGATGATGGTTCTGGTCCAACAACACAGTTTTTGTGCTCATGCCTTCAGCCCAAAAGCTAACCCCTACTCACAAGTGTAACTCGTGTCAAGTACTTGTTTTAAATTTCTTTGTTTAGGGTCTATTCCAAAATTATCTTCCAGCAACCTCTAATTTGGGTCTCTCTCTTCAATCCAGCCCCCAGTTAATAAGTTTCCAAGTGGTTTTGGTTGTTTGCTTCTCTTTGTGACATCTCAAGACATTGGCAGGGATAAAAGGTCCACATTGACAGGGGGGAGTGAGCACTCCTGGGGCGTCCTCAGTGCTCCAGTGTGTGCTCAGGAGTGGCACACACGCAGGTGACCACAGCGTTCCTCAGCCTCCTCCTCTCCTCCAGGACATTAAACTCTGCCTTTCCCCTCTCCAGGCTTTCAGTCTGCATCTCTCTGTGCTCCTCTCTAAGGAGCTAAGCTTGCCAGGGACCTTGTGTTTTCCCAGCTACCTTTCATCTGTTGCTGGGTGACACCTAATGGCTCTCCTTCACTGCAAAGTGATGTTAGATGTCACTCTCTTGCTCATTAGGTGGTGGCTAGGATGTGGAAATCACCCTCACTTGGGGGGTGAGAATCACAGAGAGCTGCTTAGTGAGATCCTTTAGAGATAACACCAAAGAAAATAGAAGATTTAACCTGAGGGAACTTAGGTAGTGTGGCTCAGGGGATGGGAGAAGGCTCCTGGACAGAGGGGAAAACTGTCAGGCTGGAAGTAATGGGGTTAGAAAGGATAAGAAAAGATGAGTCTGATGTGACAGAGAAGGCTTGGATATACATCTTGGATATACACTTTGAGTGCTTGGGCAAGCAGAAATTTCTAATAGCTTTTGGCTTCTTCCATTAGTAAGTTTTCAGTGCAGCACTCTGAAAACAAGTGGTTAAACCAGCAGTGCAATAATTATTTTTCAAGCTACATATGAGAATCTTCATCTTTCCAGGACAGAGAGCCTCCTGCACTGAGTGGAACCGTGGGATCTAAAAATAACAAATGCTTTGTTCCCTGCTGGTTTTGGAGAGAGCCAACAAGG
Organism: Erpornis zantholeuca; assembly: GCA_013400515.1. Taxonomy (NCBI): domain Eukaryota; kingdom Metazoa; phylum Chordata; class Aves; order Passeriformes; family Timaliidae; genus Erpornis; species Erpornis zantholeuca. Next base: position 342,866 of record VZTN01019122.1, on the reverse strand, counting down.
AAAAGCTCTTTTACTTTGCCTAAGAACGGGTAGCAGGTCTCACAGTTGTCTAGGGAAAGGAGAAGGGAGAGAAAAGAAGATGGCATTTGCATTTTAACTACAGACAGGGGAAACAGATGCTGGCAGAGTTGAGTACTCAGAAGTACAGGGGCTGTTCAGGCAAAGTTGCCGCGGTTTCCAGTCTTCTTTTTTTTTTCCTTTTTCCGAGAGGAAAGAAGGGCTCTTTGTTTTGTTTGCGTGTTTACTTGGAAGGGGGAGCACAGGGGAGGGGGCAGGGAGAAGAGGAGGCCTTGAGACAGAACATGAAAAGGAACACGAAATGTGCCCTAGGGTTTGCTCTACCTCCTCACCAACAAAAATTCGTGCCTGGCTCAGGTTCTCCAGACTTTGTGTCTGAATACTTTCAGCAAGTTGAAAGCAGCCTTGAGGGGTGTCAAGTGGGGCGGAGAGACTGTCACACAGAAACCACCATTTGATTAGTTTGGATACACAAGTGCCCTGAAACCTTCTCACTGTGAGCAGAGACATTAAAGTAAATTAAGATTTCTTCCCTGCTTAACTCTTCAAACTCGTAGCTTTTCCTTTCCACCCTTTAAGTGGAAATAAACCAGCAGAGTGTTCTTTGAAATACCACTATAATCAGCCCTCCTTTGTCCCCTGCCCCTGTTTCTGGCTGGAATACAACCAGTGAAACTCTGTGGTACAGCAAAGCAGCTGCCAGCTACATAGCAAATGACTTTCTTATAGACTTAATATAAACAGAAACATATTTTTTATTAAAGGGAATTAAGGAAAAGACAGAAGTAATGTAATGTATTGTATAAATTCCAGAGATTTAAGAAGTTCTTTTACAGTTAGGAAGCAGCAAAAAACTATCAGTGATAAAATTAGAAGAATATTCATAGTACTACTACTAATTAATGTGTGAAATATTCTGAAAAAAGCTTTTGAATTATGTATGATAGCTCATTGCTTAACGGGAGACAAAAAAACTTGGCTTTTAATTCTGGCAAAGCCTTTATTATGCAGGCTTTTGGTAAATCACTCCCTTTCAGTTTACCCTTTATCGTCAGTGGGGAGCAGAAGAGACAGAATTCAGATGAAGCCCCAGCCCCTGGCAGGGAGGCTGGAACGAGCTGATCTTTCAGCTGCCTTCCAACCCAAACTACTCGATGAGGACATGAGGCAACACACAACACCCAGGTAGCAAAGTCACCTCCAAGGACCAGAGAGATGCTCAGGCCTGGCCCTTTATGCTCCAGGTGTCTGCTTTCGCTGGCAGCAGAAGCTCCCAAGCAATGAAACAGGCAGGAGCAGCTGAAAGCACAATTAAGGAGTAAGGCTGGGGCAGCATTTTGCCCATTCTGCAAACCTTGTGCTTCCTTCCCTGGCAGAACCTGCCTAGAGCAGATCAGGACATTCCTTGCTTGACTTTGCAGCAGATGTGTTGAGTCCTCCAGGCCTGCATGTGCCTGTTACCATGGCTGTGCCACGTACCAGACATGGCTGGATCTAGAACTTTTTATAAGAATACTCTGTTCATTTGTGTGACAGGGGCAGCGATAAATCTGTTCTGTTCTTCCCACCTAAACATAAAAAACTCTCCTTTGCTGGTTTTGTCTGGTGTTTTTAACTGGTGAAGGGTCACGAGACTTTGAGAGATACACACATGCAGGCACTAATGAATAATGCATTCCATGGCGTTGTATCTAAAACCCAGACAAAGTTTTCCCAGCGCTTTGATTTCCTTGTCCTATTATTATTTACACCATTCCCCAACTCCAGTGAACCTGGGCTCCTGTTGGAACAGAAGGTGTGTTCATCGCCCTGGCGTTGGTCACCATAGTTACTGCTGCTGCAGGCAGGAACGCTGCTCCTATCTCTGCAACTTTGGGGAAGTGAAATTAGACATTTGATAACCCGAGAGAAACACGCGAGAACGAGACAGCCGAGGTTGCTACGTCCAGAGGTGTGTCTCGAATTACAGGCATCTTCCGGGTGATGCTTACAGCAGACCACGACTTGAAAACAAGGCATTCCTGGGGAGGAACAAAAGGCAGGAGCGGGTGTGTGTGCCCGCTGAACGGGAGGAGCTCTGTCAGGAAAATTAATCCACAAACACCAGAGGTTTATGTCCAAAAAGGAGACAGAGGAGTCCCTTTACTTTATTCGAATAAAGGGAGAGCCCATGGGGCATTCCGCTGGGGTCTCTCAAAGTTTTGGAGGACGCAGCCTCCTTTTTATCCTAATTTCCCGGCTGCATTTCCCTCTCTCCTTCCCCACTGGCTGAGGTACTTGAGAGGTACAAACTTCCCGGAACGCTTAATATCTAAGATTCCCCTCTAATGTATAATCCCCCCTTTAATTCTTAATTCTTTATGGAATTCACGGTTTATCCCCATCGTTTCTTTCATCTTTCAATATCCAATTCCATTTATCAGCAGACTTACAGTGTGCTTTTAAAGGCAAACATCTTTTTTTTCCATTCATCAATCAGTGGAATCCTTCCCATTGTTTCTTTTTATCTCTCAGCGCTGATTTTGCCTATCAGCAGGCCCACAGTTTGTTTGTGAAGAAGAACCCTGCCACTGCTCTCAGCTCGAGGTGGAGTCAGGCTCCGCAGCCCACGAAACCAGCGCAGGGGTGATGCCTGCTCCGCTGGCCCAGCTTAAAGGGAATGTTCTTGTCCCCATTAACCCCATCTGCTGCCTCGGGGGGTGGTTTCAGGCTAAAAGGGAATGTTCCCATCCCCATTAACCCCGTCTGCTGCCCCGGGGGTGGTTTCAGGCTCAAAGGGAATGTTCCCATCCCCATTAACCCCGTCTGCTGCCTCGGGGGTGGTTTCAGGTTTAAAGGGAATGTTCCCATCCCCATTAACCCCATCTGCTGCCTCAGGGGGTGGTTTCAGGCTTAAAGGGGATGTTCCCATCCCCATTAACCCCGTCTGCTGCCTCAGGGGGTGGTTTCAGGCTCAAAGGGATTGTTCCCATCCCCATTAACCCCGTCTGCTGCCTCGGGGGTGGTTTCAGGCTCAAAGGGAATGTTCCCATCCCCATTAACCCCGTCTGCTGCCCCGGGGGTGGTTTCCGTGCTGCAGGAGCGCACCAGGCGGGGCAGGCTGGGATGACAGAACAGTGGGCTGCCCAGAGATGCTGGCAAATGCTGCTGCGGCTCTCACGGCGAAAATGGAAATGCTCACGTACCCTGATATTCGGGCTGTTTTTTTTTTTTTTGTCAGCATCTTCCACTTTTTCCGCTGGAGCTGCGTGCTCTGAGCGAGGTGGGTGCTCGGTCTCGTGTGCAAGTCAGACACAGCATCAGCAAGGTGCTTTCCCACTACCCACTGCTCTAATAATCCCTTCTTGCTGCTCTGTGCTCTCCAGCCCAAGCTCTGGCTGCTGCCTGCATGGTTAATCACGGTCTGAGCTGTTCTACAGACAGGCAGGTGGGTGTCTGGTCAGAGGCTCCCCAGCAGTCAGGCTACCACGAGGGCAAGGACGTAGCCTTTGGGCAGCCAGTCGATGGCCACTGGCCAGGCACCACTTTATAGTCATTCAGTTTTCCGTGGGCAAGCCTCCTTGCTGAGATTAGTGCTGAAGCAGAAGCGAATCTGCATCTCCTTCCCTTCCCTAGTGTCATTCTGATCTAGCAATGCTATCTTTCATTATTTTGGGAGGGAAAATCCTTTAATTTCCGCTCCTGTCACTCTGTCACTGCTGTTTTGCCAGGCTTGTAACCAGCTCAAGAGACATCCGAGCAGCCAGAGCCCACTTCAGGCTGGAGGAAGGAAAGGGAAAGCCAGCATGCCTTTCTGAAGCTGAATTTCTTTTATTAATTTGAACTTCATGTTTGAGTGGCAGAAAAAAAGAAATCTAAGCAGAGCTTAAGCTAAGTCAGGATTGCCCATTTCCTGTGGATTTGGGAGCACAGTGACCATATTTGCCCTTTGGGGAAAATAATGACTATTTGCTTTAACTTAAGCTAAAAGATACCCTTGTATAGAATTTCCATGTCTTTTGGAAACAACAGTTTAATTAATACTTTGAAGCCTTATCTGGTAAAATCTAGCAAACCTAGTTCATTCTTGCTGCCTATTTAGGAATAAAGGGATATTTTGTATGGCACAAATACTAAAGCCTGCATAAGACCACCATGACAAGGTCACCAGGCTCCCCTTTTTGTATTCCCCAAAGCATCTCTCTCAGTCTGGGTCTGCTCTGCTCCTATTGACAAACTACCTCCACGGAGCAACCAATTTCTGTCAGTACCTTGAGCAGACATTTGAGAGGCTTTGCTGTACTCTACAACTTGAATGCTCAGCATGTATCACCTGAGCTTTTTGGAATTAGTTTCAGCTGAAATTACACACAAAACGATGAGCTCTTTTCTTCCCAAATTCTAACACTTTGAAAGCTAAGGTAAATATTTCTGGATAAAGAGGAGAATGATGAAACCTCCAGGGACACTGACACCAAGATTTATGGCTGAAAAAAGCCTGCCTTGCTCCTGATGACGCAGAACACTGATTTTTGCTTCAATTGTCTTCATTACTGTGCTGAGAGGAGAAGAAGTAATCAAAATTTCTCTTCTCTCACTTATTTTATTTTTTCCACAATTAAAAAGTCTTTCTGAGAAAACAAAAATGCATTTAGCAATACAGTAATTATCTATAATTTTAAAAGGGTGATGTATGAGGAGATTCCCAAACTTGAAATCACATTTTGTCCTCTTTTCATCTTCTAGCCTCTCCTTGGAACTTTTGACTTTAATTAAGTTCAAGTACACATAAATGCAGAAGAAAGAATAAGCAGAACCTCAAACTTTAAAAGTATGTAAAAAAGCTAGGCACGAAAACAAATGCAACCTCACTGAGAGTATTTTGGAGGGCATACCCCAGTCTCAGTTGGGTGTCAGGGCAGTGCTGCACTGAGATGAGGGTGATGGAGGAGGAACTGGTCCTGGTGGTGCTGCTGAGGGCAGATGTGAGCAGCCAGGGAGGTCAGGCCTTGGCACCCAGCGTGAGACAGGGAAGGAAGCCTTGAATGCACTCCTTGCTGAAACTGCAGTGCTGTACCTTCAGCAGGAGCTGTTGTGGGTTTGGGGATGGCAGTGAAGATTATTTTCTGTACATGTATCTTTCTACTCTTTTGGGGTTGGGCATAAAGAAGCAAACAATACCTGTTTGTTTGCTGCTAAGATACTGCGATTTGTCTCTAAGACTTGGAAAGTTACCAGAAACTTGTGTGCAAAGCTGATTCTTGTTTCCCCCAAGACCTGAACAATTAAAGGCTCATCATTTTATTGACAGTTGTTCTAGAATCATTGCTGTGCACAGTTCTAAGACAGCTCTGAAATAATTTAAATGGTCCTAATATCCCCACTTCAGAAGGCCACAGCACTGTGGCAGCTCCACCTTCAGCCTCAGTGACTGGGAGTCCTTCAGATCTGCTGCTCCTACAGATCTGTCAAACTTATCTGATCAATTTTTGTAACTTAATGAGATCAACTTGGTCATGTTTAATGAGAGTATTTAATGTTGTCTAATGATTTTTCAGTAATATTTTCTCCAAAGTGTCTTGATCAATGATCAAAATACACTCTTAGAAAGGATTTTGTTGGCAACAGACAAATTTTGTAGCTCACCTCTAAGACCTGATGGTTTTCTTTTAAAAGTACCTCTCTGTGCTCTATACTCTAGCACAGGATGAAACTGCAGGAAAACTCCAAACCCCTCAATTTCAGGAATGAAATTCCTAACCTAGAGCTGGGAATTTTTTAATTCATATCTCTGAGCTGTTGTAGTGAGCAGGAAAATTATACACATGGCAAAAGAGAGGGCAATGCAGCCATGCCTTTTGCTAACAGCTACTTTCAATGTAGAATTGATAGCCATTGTTTTAATCAGTGCATGACATTGCTACAGTAGCAATATCTGGAATATGAAATTTGGTTTTTTTGCAGTTTTGGTGAATATTTTGGCGAGTGTCTTCACACCTGTTTCTATCCCCAGCCCATAGTGCCAGTGCTGCCTCGCAGGACCCTGTGCAGTTCCCTGCCTTCTGCTGCCCCTGCTGTCTTTCTCCTCCTTCCCCTCACCATTGTCTGGCCACTTTGGCTTTTCACTTTGCTCATCCTTTCCTACCAGTAATTTGTGCCTTCACCCAACCCAAATCAGTCTTGACAATAAGAAAATAATAAAGCTGTTTCTATCACCGTGAGAAGATGTTTTCCAGGACAGCTGTGTTCCCAGCCCTTCTGTGTGCTTGGTGTCTGGGGTGGCTTTTGTCTTGTCTCTTCAGAGCTCACACCAGCTCTTGCTCTGTGTTGCACAGTGATTTTTGCATAACAGGGCCCTAGACTCGTTGTGTCCCTGGGCATAACTGTAATGGATATAATAAACAAAATAACTTATCCACTTTCTTCCACTTGGCTGAGCTTTCCTTTTCACTGTCACTTCTCCATTCGTAATACATGAAGATAGGTCTGAGTGAAGAATATGTTCTTTACTACCTTTAAATCCTTCTCTGGAAAAAAAAAAAAAAAAAAAGCCAGATGGGATGTTCCAAATGTACACAATAAACTATGTTCAGAGGAGGCTTCACTGGGACTCTCTCAAGTAGTGTAACCCTCAATTCAGGGCTCTCTTCTTCTCAGCAGAAGTTATTGGGAGGATAATTCTTTTTATCATGTCCCCTGTTCTTAAACTTCTTACTTTTAATATGGCATCCTTATAGCTGTCATGATATGGATTCTTTCACTTCCTCAGTGTGGGGAACACTGGGAATGCAACCCTACTGTAGTATAAAAACAAAGATTGTGTCATAGAGGGATCCATCCTACAGTCTAGTACAGCCCAGGGTCTGAGTATGTGCCACAAGAAAGTAGCAGTCTTTGAAATTTATTATCAGTGGGCCTGAAAAATATCTCAGAGGTGCTTTCCCTTTTTGTTTTGTATCTCTTGCCTCCCTGTCAGCTGTGTTGGCAGCAGTTATTTACACATCTTTAGGGAGAAACAGATGTCAGCAATAAAGGCAATAATAGAGCTGATTCAGTGTTTAGGTATTAGCCAAGATTGCAAACAGATATCTTGATGATACTCTGCATTTGCCATGACAAATGTGAAAGCATTTAACCTGGAAAGCCTTCAAGACAATGCAGCTATTTCCAGAGGGATTTAATGTAGCTGGACTGTAATCATCTTCAAAATAATCTTGTTTTGCCTTTGGCAAATGTCTGTCCTCACCTTTTGAACAGTAAGTGGTGTTGCCTAAGGACAGCCACGTCCAGGAATCCTCCCTTAAAAATGGCATCACAGTGACTTCCAAGATTTTTTCTCTTTTTAAAAACTTTTACAAGGAATGGAATTTCAGGGAGAAGAACTGGCTGTACATAGTCTGAATAATTAATTCTCATACTGACTACATACCAGTGCTGTGTGGTATGGGTTAAACACCACAGGAGGAGGTGTTCAGCACATGGAAATGTATCACTAGAAATAAATTCAGCTTAAATATTGTGTTTATTCTCCTCTTGGGGCTCGAGTGCTCTGTGAAATGAGGTCTCTGAGCCAGCTCCAGCAGCCACCCAAGGCATTCCTGGGTGTGTTATGTCAGGACAAGTGAGCACCAGCTCTGCCAGCTGCCTGGGGACGAGCTGAGGGAAAAGCCCAGGCCGAGCAGGAAAAGTCTGGCTTTTCACCGTGTGCCATTGTTTTGGATATTAGAGGTGCTGCTGTGGATCCCTGCAGGGCAGCAATCCCATGCACTCCCCACACGAAGCAAGGTAATCAACTGACAAAGTGAAATAATCTGAAAAACCATTAGCTTTCTAATGACTCTTGGAAGTCTCATTAAAACTGGTCACTTACTGATTGCTCACATTACTGGAAATTTGAGCCAAACGTTGTGGGCTTTTTGCACAGCTGAAAAGTTAGGACAATTTTTGTATTCTGCAAACAAAATTAAAAATAAAGAATGATGGATTTTTCTCAAGAGGCTTTAACCTCTTGCAACCACTCCCTTTATTATTATAGTAATTCCAGTACCAATATTAACTTTTCTTTCTCAGTTCCTCCATTCCAAAACATTATCCCCCAAAACCCAATCAAGTGTAAGGTTTTTTACCCATGCTTCTTTTGGCCAAGGAACTTGACAGTTCTCTGAGTTTTCAGTTCATGCTTCCTCATCAAACTCTCTCCTGCTAATTACTTTTTCTGCCACTAGCCAGTTTTGTCCCTGATATTAACTTCCTTCATGGATGGCAAATAATCCAGGAAGTGAACAGGAGAGGGCTCATTCTCTCCAACAGGGTGCTCTGTAGGCTCCATCAAGGAGAGAGAAAACCATTAGTACAATACAGAGTTTATGAGTTTTGTGTTTTCCTCTGACCTTTGGGAGTCTCAATTTTTCTCTGGTTTAGACCTAACTCCTCAATGACTAAATTAGGACAAACAATTTTTGCAGCCATTTTGGCCTCTCTATCCTCCAGACTGCACCTAAGTACCCAAGAACTCTCTTCCCAGAGTGAGGAGGAAGGTCCATCATGTTACAAACTAGAGCAGTTCTCCCCAGCCCCACATGGGAGCAGAATGGTCCCAGGGGATGAGAGGGACTCTCAGAAGAGTCTACTTTGAAATTAGGTATCTAGATAAACAAATTGACATATGTATTCCTGGGTAGCTGAAAAGACCTCTCAGTTTAATGCCTCAGTGCCTTAACTGTCAGTGCATCAATAATCAGCTTAGCAGGTGTATTTGTAATATTCTTAAAAATGTTGGAGACATATTTCTCAATTTTCACTATCAGGTTTTTTATTTTTCCGATAATGGAGTGGAAAATTTTTGTGAGCCTGGAAAATGCTCTCTAAATTGCTAAAAATGCAGAGAATTACTTCTGTCCTTTTACTCTGTGCAGCAATGAGTGATGGCATCCAGTTGACTTAGATGAAATTTCCCTTGCACTGGCTTATCTGTGTTGTCTGGCCCCAAGCAGTTCTGTGGTTTGTTTTTGATAGTGTCCATCAAACTGAATCCATACTCTCAGGCAGCAAATGAAGCCTGATTTGTGCCAAATACATTGTACATTTACAGGTAGTGAGTGGGCTGCCAATGCATGTTAATAATAGGGAATTGGTTAGTAGGGAGTAGGGATTTAATAATGCCTGGAAACTGTCTGCTAGCAATAATGCTGGAAATAAATAACTACCTGAACTGCCTCTCCAGACAAGAGCTGTCTGGCATGGTTTGCTAGCACTTTGCTGCTGGGACAGTGGAAATGAAAGTGTTCTGTGTTTTGTGACACATACAGCCTGTCTGTGCACGTCACACCTGGTGGGGCCAGCGGAGTGTAACTCCTTCCATGCCTCTAGCACTGAGAGCTGCTGTGTAGCTCTCTGCTCTCGTGGATAAATACCACAGGACAGGTGACACAAACCCCCTCCAAGGTGTGCCATCCATTGCCTGGCTCATGGACCCTTCCCACGACACACTCAGACTAAACTCTGCTTTTTCTATTCACTCCAAATAATGCCTGGCTGTCTGGAGGTTTTGTATTAAAGCAGTCTTTTTTTACCTCAGTAATGAGATGTAGTCACTGACTATTTCATCTCTACATGTAGTGTCAATTTAATAAAAATGCAGTGGTTTCAGACAGGCAGCTCCCCCTAGAAATCTGATTCAATATTCAGATAATCATATCCTGTTGTGTTTCATTGTCGAGTCACCACTGAAATCCTTGGTCTCACCCCTAAACCACGAAAAGATGCAGCCTGGATTTGGGATTCCAGATAGCCAGGGAAGCACAGCTGTTGCCCTTGTTGTGACAGACTTGCTGCTACTGTGCCCTCTTCAGAATAGCTCCAAATAACTTTGGAAGATGTGTCTTGATAAGAGGGATTGGGGAAAACATGCACCAGGCAGGGAGCTGGAGGATCCTGTTGGAGAGCTTTGTTGTGTACCTGGAATAAGGATTCTTTCTAGCATTTTGTTTTCTTTTCAAGGTGCTCAACTGGATAATGCTTTCTTATTCAGCTTGAGCTATCTTTGTCACTAAATACACTGCATTCAAGCATGGATACCAAAGTGACTGGATATTTATTGATATTTTGTGGTGTAGCTTCAGTTTCCAGGCTGAGAAGAAACTTGCAGAAATTGTTGTGGTATAAATGTGGCCCTTGAATCCAAGCTTCCTAAGCGAGCCCTGAGCCTTGATCAATGGAGGATTTTCCTTGCTGATAAGTTTAATGAAAGTACAGACTAAGCTTCTTATGCCAAAACCCAGCCTTTTTAGTGAAAAAGAGAAATCCTACAATAATTTTTACTACTGGAGTTTGAGTAAGAACTTTCCTTTCAAATGCATTAGTTTAGTAGCCCACTAACAGTTTCTAAAGTACTTTATCTGAATTCTCCTACTTTTTCTTCAAAGAAAAGGACTTGTTTTATTTTTTTTTCTCTGCTACATTTTGTGAAATTCTGTTTGTCCAGTTTCCATTGATCCGAAGCATAAAAATATTCCTTTTATTTCTTTTAAGAAGGTTTTTTTTTTTTCCCCCATTCTTTTAAAAAACCTTCAGGAGCTATGTATGCACTCATATAACTCAGAAATAGATTCTCTTAGAACTTCTGTCTTGCCATGAGCTTGCTCCTCAGTACAGTGGCTTTGAGTCAGTTGAAAAAAAATGTCTCTCAGATGTTGCAAAGTCAGTGTTTGAGCAGCTCATGCTGTGCATGGGCAACAGATGATTTGCCACAAAATTAGCAAGAGGCTCCTGCAGAGTCCCTGGTGTGGAGGGAGTTCACCAGTGCAGGATAAACAATTCTTGGGAACGTCTCTCTGAACTACATGTAATCAATTCTAAACCATACCCGAGACCTTTGGCCAAAATACAGCAGGGTAATACCAGAATGCTGGAGTTTGTTTTTCCTTTGGATTTGTGTTGTGAATCTTAGATCCTTGGCTTTTCCCTCAGTACCTCTTATAACCCACCAGTGAAGGCAGGACAACAGACTTCTTTCTTTTCGTTTTTATGTTGCATGACTGTCCCTGCCTCATTCTAAGGGGAATGAAAGTAATAAAATCATCTTACTGCAGAGTTTGTGGTAGATAGCACATCTGAAATACACATAATAAAAATTAGAGAAAGGAGAAAAATAGAAAAGCATTGGTAGCTGAATTCTGAAGTCAAAGCCAGTTTAATTTAGTTCAGGATCCTAGTTGAAGGCTTTGGCTTTATTTTGCATTTTTGCAGTTGGTATTTTATCTCACTCTTGCATGCATCACAATGCCACATTTTACCTTTTAAAACATTTTAGAGGTATTCAGACATTTTTAGGTAGTAGAATACAGTACAGCCAAGGAACAATACCAGTGTACATTCAGAGTTCCATTTTTCCCTGGATTTTAAAGCAATGTAAGATCTGAGAGTTGTTTGTTTATGTGCTGTGCAGACTATGGCCTTGACTCTCAAAAGCAGTTTTGAAAGCTTCTTTTCAGCAGCAGTTTTGAGGGCTGAGGGCATGTCAGTCAAACACACAAAGGCTGTGGCTTGTCCTGATTGCTTCTGAGTGCACCAGCCTTGCCTCTATGAGTCTGCGACTTGCCCTTCATGGATGAGCTTTCTATCAAAAACATATATTTATCTGGAAGCTAATCACAGGGTTTATTTTAATATGTCTATGGTGGGGAGCTGAGAAGAGGAACTGTAGCTTGTTGACACTGCCAGAGATTCAGAAGAGAAACCACGAGAGGCTCTTTCATCCCCATCCCTGCAGAGACCTTGGGGAGGGGGAGCTGCAAGAGCAGCCACAGTGACCATGAGACCAGAGAGCCCCTCAGACACGTGAGCTTGAGGCTCTGCCTGGAATTGTGTCTGCTCTGAGCCCTTGGTTCAGCCCTGGCACTTCATTTTCCTGAGCTCTGATACCTTTACTTTCCACTCAAGAGCTGGCAGGCACTCAGCAGCACTTCAAAGTGAAACTCCCCAGTGGAACACATTATTAATGCAGTGTCCAGTGCCAAGGTTAGCTGCCATGCCTCCAACACCAGTGAGATAGAACCACGAATATTGCCATTGTGTTTTTGCAGAACTCTTATGGTCTGGTGTGTCCAATCATGTCCTGGTGGTACAGCAGAACAGAACAGAGATGAGATGTTCTCAAAGCCGGGGTTGTTAGCTGATAATGCTTTCCTTTGGCTTGGTGGTGTTGTAAAGAATTTGAGAACAACTGGAGACTAATAGTGAATAAATATCTGTCCAGCCTTGCCTTTTTCATGATGATATTTCCAAATTCAAGTGCATCCTATCCAGTGGGTTCAACACAGAAAACATCTCTGTTCTGGCCTCTAGACAGATTATATTTTATATAAAAATATTTTCTTTGATGGTCTTTATGTGTGTTCAGACAATAAAAGTAGACATAAAATTGTATTTTACTTCCCCAAATGCGAGGAAAAGTAACAAGAACGAATGAATGTGGAAAACATACTAGACTGTTTTTAATGTGAAATTAGCTTTTGCAACAAAGAGGTGGCTCACAAAAACCAGAAGTGTCTGAGTTGGATGGGTGTGATAAATTCAGGTAGAGGAACACATGTCAGTTACTGGTTGCCAGGTAGCAACAGGCTGGGAATATCAGGATCAAAGGAGTATTAACAGCTTGATAAAGTCCTAAGTTTTACATGAGACCACCAAACAAATCAGTGATGACAGACAACAAAGAAAGCCAGTCAAAGACAATTTTGGAGGTGACATTCAAAGCAGTCTGTGCAACAGTGATGAATTGGGGAATCTGACAGGCTGAACCCCCAAAAGGTGTTTGGAGCAAAATCCATTAACAGAGAGGTGATTTTATGACAGGCCAAGAACATGAACGTGTGGGACATGATGCATGGGAGTGTCTGCACAAGGATTGCTTCTCCATCCACTCAGGTCTTCTCTGTGCCTCCTAGGGACCCCTCTAAAAGAGGTCTGATCAAAAACTTGCGTTGATGAAAGGGAAATTCAAAGTTTATTATAGCAATTTTACCAAAAGAAATGAAAAGACAAAAAGAAATGAACAAGTTTTATACATTTCAAGGAACAGGAAATGCAGGAGGGTTTTTTTTTTTTTTGATAAAATATCTGAAAAGGGATGAAGTTTATGAAGGAAACAGCAA
>VZTN01019122.1:175451-329675 GCA_013400515.1 Erpornis zantholeuca | reverse complement strand
ACCAACCCCCCCCCCCCCCCCCCCCCCCCCCATATTATTTTATAGTCAGATTTGCAAAATTTATGCTGTTGATTTAAGATGAAGTGTCATCAAATCTCTGGATAAGGAGGAAATTCAAAGTTTCTACAGTTGGTGAATAAGGCAAGATCACTGGCTTGGTATTTGCTTCTGATCTGGTTTCTTTGAACAACTTCAAGTTAAGAGGAAAAATGTTGTTAAATAAATGAGGCAATGTGGGAAATTAAGTCAAAAACATGCCATAAACTGCATTAGTCAAATTCAGGAGGCAAGTAAGGACAGTGAAGTGGGCCTAGATGGGTCTGAGAACCTAAATATGACTTTTGGGGGCGAAAGATTATAGCTCTTATAAGATATTATTGACATTATAAGTCTATACATGTATGGAGGTAGCCAAGACTGTTCTTTGTGTGAACTTAAAATTCAGGAAGAATCTCCCTCCCCTAACTGAAATTGGATATGCTGAACAAGTTTGCAATATTAAAGTTTAAGTAAAATATCAATAATGCTGTTTCTAGGCCAGCCTGCTTTCTCTTCATGTATCTAAAACATGGAAAGCTGTCAAGAAATGGTCAGAATCTTCATAAATTCTTTGTTTAATTTTAGTCCTATAAATGAATTCATTAACTGCAGTGTAGATTTCTATTGCTAGAGGTGAGGCACATATCGATTCACCTAGTAAAAATATTATTCATTGTGCCTTTCCAGATGAAGATATAGATCCAGGATGTGTAAAACTATGGATCTGGGCTTGTGAAAATGAAAGTCAAATATTTCCAAACCTTTTGACAGCTGCATTAGCATAAGTCATTTGAGAAGCTTTACATGAAGAGCTAATTGAAGAGGAATAATACTACTGAAAAAAAAAAAATATCCTGAGCAGGCAAACTGGAGAAATAATTACTTGTACAGAAAAAATCCACAAGGACTGAATGTTTTTTGAAGGATTGAATTAGTGATAAAGGTAAATGCAGAACTATTTTTAAAAGTTGTTCTGGAAGTTGAAGTGAACTATGCTTTCCCAGAGAATTTTTATCAGAAAAAAAATAGAAAAACTTCCTAGGACAGAAGTAAAGTTTTTCTTTATATGCAAGGGGACTCTTTTGAGGCCAAAATGAGGAGGTATGGTAACTTGTGTTCTTTTGAGACAGAAAGCAGCTAATAAGTAGTCTATTATGAGCATTGCAATTAATAATAATATGTTAATAATAAATACGAGAAGCCAGATTTGAATTTTGTCGAAAACCTTTTATCAGGTGGCCTGGGGGTTATTGTGAAATTTGGTGTGAAAAAATAACATTCTTTCTCAAACCCAGCCTTTGAGAAAGTGCTGAAAGGTCACCCTGCTCTGCACAACCCACAGCACTGACCGAGCCCCAGGCGTGGCTCAGCTTGGCTTCCTCTCAGAGCCAGGCACACACAGGAGACACAGTCACAAGGAATGCCAAACCAGGCTCAGCCCTATACATTGACACTGTAAATAGATTGTTAGATCTGTAAGATGCATTTATTTTGTGATTTGTGTTGAAAATATATTTGCCTTTTTAGTTTCAGCTGTGTTATTTTATGATTCTCTCCTGTTCGCATGGTTAAACTTTTCTCTGTCCTTTCTCCCCGTGTACTCTTATTTTAATCTGGGGGTCTCACAGTGATTCTCTATTGCTGTATCTTTATATGAACTTGGATGACTGCTGATGAACCTTCCTGGTAACTCATAGAAGGTTTTCTCCTTGAGGCAGGTCTACACAGAGCTTTTAGGACAGGAACTTAAGTCAGTTCTTTCACAGCATCTCTCTGGCCCTCTCTGTGTGGCAGGAGTCGCACTCAAAGCCAGATTCTGTCTGAGGTACCTGACACTTCACGTGCTGAAGGTGGCACGTGGCTACTGGCTCCGAATCTGGCCTTGCTGCTCCCTGGTGCTGGGGATCTTTGAGCAGGAATGTGTGCTCCTCCTTTTCTGCTCTGGGCTCGGGGCCCAGGAGTTCCAGCCTGGCACAGAGACAGCAGGGCATGATTGTCAGGTTTGGGTCGTTCCGAGAGGCAGCAGCTCTCCCCTCCTGCTGCCATTCTCTAGCCATACTTAGCTTCTGCTTTGGGAAAGAGCAGTGCAGTCCAGCTCTGTCTTGGTTTGAAAGACAGGTGTTTGCTAAGGAAGGCAGGAGCCTCCCTTGGAATGGAAGATGCAACCCCCTTCCCTGCCAGTTATTATAATTGTGAAATTAAGGGCTTTCAGGCAGAGATATGGGAAATAGGAATAACAGTTCTTTACTAATATTTATATATACACATATAAATAATATGTATATAAAACAGTATATAAAACAAGGCAGGAGGAGTACTGATTTAAACTGACAGAGTCAGATACGACCTGACCCCCTGTTAGTCAGGGGAGCAGTGGCAGTCTGATAAGAAGGTGGCTGCAGTCCTCCTGAAGTGATGGATGTGGTTCTGTTGAAGCAGTGATCCTGGAGAAAGGTCTGGTCTTCCTCAGAAGGTCCAGTGATGAGTATGTAGCTCCTGTCCTCTGGGAATTCCACTGGGAAAGGCTGCTTCTGATTTTCAAAATCCCAGTTTATATCCAGGATGGAGTGCCTGGTTCCTCCCTCTGGGTGGAGCTTCTCACAGTGGGATGGTGAGTTCTGAGATAAGGCACTGATGGCCATGAACAGGAGATAGTCCAGAGGGAGGAGGCAGGGAGCACTGCCCCACCTGGTTTCAGCAGCTCATGAAGATGGTGATAGAATACATGCTTTTGGTCATGTCTTACTTTGCAACCCAAGACAAGCTCACTTCCCAGGAAAGCTTGAGAAACTCTGTGAAAACAGTCAGGGTTGCAGAGGTGAGGTACAGCAGTGTCAGAGCCTGGGACAGCAGTGTGGGGTTTGCTGAGACTTTATTGAATTTCCTGGGGGTGTGGAAGCGCAGCCCTTAGGTATGGCATCAGTGCTGGCACTGGAGACTGCACCAGGATGGTTTCTGCGGGGTCACATTTGTGCCTTACAGATGAGCTGCCATACTAAACTCTGGTGTGTGCAGAGCAGTCCCTGTGCCAAAGTGGGGCTGCTTGGTGGGCTGCTCTGGGTCCCTAATTTATCCATGGGACTCATTAATGCCATCAGCAAGGCAACAGCAAATGTGGTGGCAGAGATTTACAAGCTGTGAGAGGAGGTTTCCACAGGTTCCTTTTGCTCGGTCACCCACAAAAAGGAGCAAATACTGAGAGGGATGATTACTGCAGGTAAAGGCTGTTCAGGAGCTGTTAGGTACAAAAATCAAATATACATCCACAGCAGCCTCCCATGCAGCACAAGCAGCCATCTTTTTACATGGATATGCGAATCCTCTTTTTTCTCCTGCATATAGAAAAATATTACATGAATATGCTTCTCCTCTCTTGGGAGAGAAGAGAACAAGGGATTTTTTACCTCTCTTGAGCAAATAAAGCCAGTATGATGACCCTCTTTATTGTACTCTATCCCCTTATACTCCTATATCCATTTACGTACCAGAGATGTGTCTTTATGAAGTTCTTCATCATTAACCTTCATATGCAAAGAGCTTGGGTGGCCAGTCTGTGAGTCAAAATGTATTAGAACACTTGTAGTAAAAGCAACCCCTGTACCTTCAAACAATAAAGAAGACCTCTAAGCTCAACAAAACC
Organism: Erpornis zantholeuca; assembly: GCA_013400515.1. NCBI lineage: Eukaryota > Metazoa > Chordata > Aves > Passeriformes > Timaliidae > Erpornis > Erpornis zantholeuca. The sequence continues at coordinate 325,996 of VZTN01019122.1, read as the reverse complement.
CCAGGAAGCAGTCTGGCAGGGGTGGGGCAGCACGGGATTTGCCTGTTGTGGGCTGAATATCCTGTCTGGGGGCACAGGAGCAGCTGGTGGCTGATTGCCCTGGGCTCCAGTCAGCCAGCAGCATCCTTAGGAAAATGTTCAGTGACAGAGATGTCCCTGTGAGGAAGCAAGAGTCACGTATAACACACAGATAACAAAGTCTCCGGTGTAGGAGATTATTTTCCAGCTTGGCCTCTTGCAGATGGGAAACTCTTCTGTTGCTGAGGACCAAAGGTGTGTTTCACATTCATTTGATAGGACATAGAGCAATATTTGCCTTCACATTACCCCACAGTAACATGAAGGACAATAAAGCCAGAGACAAGAAATGAAATGAAGATTTGCTCTATGCAAATAGGTCCATAGATTTCCAAGGCTCTCCTGGGTTCTTTATTTCCTCACTCTCTTCTTTCTGGCCACAGAGAAACTCCTTTGGGAAGGGCCTTGAAATTACTTAGCCAAATGAGATGCTCTCTTCAGTCATTTTTACTGAATAAATGCTGCTTAAAGTTCTTAATGTTATTAACTATCCAAGTTCCTACCAACCACTGTGACTGTAGGCAGAGTTGGCAGAGGTATCTTGTCCCATCGAAGGCTTAATGAGGGAGTAGGGGCTGGCTATGGGAGCAGTGGTATGAAGCAGAAGGCTATTTCCACACCTGCATTAGAGGAGCAGGGATGGAGCTGCTCAATGAACACAACTGCTCTGCTTTCGCACAAGAGGTGCAATTAATGCTTTTTAATGGAAATTAAATTCTACAGCAGCTGGTGATCCAAAATGTTGACCAAAAAAAATGGACCTTAATGAACTGTGCAATCCTCTTAATTCAGTTAGTTTACATAATTACATTTCTACCTCCTACTCGGGTCAATTATTGCACCACTGCCCTGTCTTGAAAACCCATCTTGTGCCTTAATGGAAAGGTTTAAATGATGGTGACCCACTCTGCTAATAATAGTGATCAATAGCACTGCTGCCTCTCTGTTTGTAAAGAAACAATCTACACTGCGGTGTTGTTGTCACTGTAATTGGGATCTGCAGTTACAGTCAGCTCTTCCAGGTGTTGCAGAGATTGGAGGATTGTTTCTGTTCTGGCACTTTGGGACAGATAGAAGTTTGTTTTCTTCCCTTTTCCTTTTGCTTCCTCAGCCTGAGGAAATCGGTGAGCAATCCACTGTTGTTCTGTAAATAATCCCTTAGGAGCAGCTCAAGTTTGCAGAATAGGAGCTTGATGGCAGCCAGCTGGTGAGAGCAACACAGCTCTCCTCGTGCCACGTGGCGACACGTGAAGCCAGCGTCAGGGCACTGTTTGTACCAGCTGAGGGCTTGGCCTTACAAATCTCCTGATGCACCTGAGAGCTCCCTCCTGATGTCAGGCCTGTGACCAACATCACTGCACAAGAACAAACAGTGGTTTTGAGAAGGGCAAGGTCACAAAATTGTCCCTCCAGTTCAAGAAAAAACCCACTTTTTACTCCTGACCTTGGATATGTGTTCTTGTTGGTTTGGATTTTTTTTTTTTCAGACTGTTTCAAGATGAGTGATTAAAATATGGAATCCAGAAAGCATTTATGAACCTGCAGACCTAATGTGCTCTGCAGGAAGTGTTTGTAATTGCGTGTCTTCTTGAACCACTCTGCATATATTATTGTGCTTGTTGCCTCTACAAACACCACCACCCCTTCTGCTCAAGCAGCACACACTCAGCAGTGGTGAGCTCAGGCTGCAGTAGCTTTGTCTATTTATTTAATTTAGAAATTAAAGGGATTTTATTATTTTTAGTGTTGCAAGTATTTGAAAAACTAGGTAAATAATGATTGAGCTACCAAAAAAAAAAAGAGAATGGACTTGTTGATCTTTTACCCCTGAAGGGTTTTTCCTTGGTGTTATTTTTCATTGTTATCCCTGCTCATCCTGCAGTTTTATTGGAGTTATCACTCTAAAGGAAGCCAGAAAATACTCCTGCTAATGATGAGTCAGTAGGGATAAATCCTGTCAAATCCCCTTCGTGTTAATGATACCTTTGCCACTGCCACTGAAGTTTGTTTTGCTGCTGTTATTTGGCCACTGTCCCTCTGTCTTTCGGGGGTCATTTCAAGTCATTCCCTTTTGACTTCTTCATGGTGAGCCGTGCAAAAGTAGCTGCCAAAAATTCTGTCAGCTTTCTTCTCAGACCCTGTACCTGCAGTCACCTGCACAGGTTTCGGTCACAGTTTGTTGGGGGATCAGTCACTTCTCACTCGCTGTCTGTGAGATGTCTCAGTTGCACACAGAAATCTCCCCAGCCTAAATCATGGCTGTGTTTCAGGGATATGGTGAACACTCTGGGAAAATACTGCCCACGGCAAAGAGGCTGAGATTTGGGGTTTGAGTTTTCCTTTACCAGAACAAATCCAGTGGTCACCACTGGATAGCTGATGCTGCACAGTTCCTTGAGTGGCCATGAGTTTCCTTCAGGGTGCCCCTCACACGTTCTGGAGCCATGGAGCCATGGAGCTGGGCTATCAAACACGACTGCAGATGGAGGGCTTCCAGTCTCAGAAGGGAAAACCTTTTCAAGCAAGCTCTGGAACAATCCAAAGTAGCTGCAGGCAATGGCAAATCACTTCTCTGGGAGAGGCAATGTACAGCACTATTTCAAGGCATGAGGAGCAGGCAGGGCTGCTAATTTGGAAAACAATTGCCTTGAGACATCCTCAGGAAAACCAACAGCTTTTTTTCTTAGCACTTCATCGGATGGAGAAGGACTCAAGTGAATTTTCTCTGTTTTTATTGGGTGTGACCAGGCAGTGTGCAGGAGATGCTGACTTCTATACAAATGGTAATCCCTTGGCTTTGGAAGGAAGGCAGAACATCTCAGGGACTCACCTTATTAGTGCAAATGCGTGGAGACAGGCTCAGTAAAGGTTCTGTGAATGTGGTGAAACAAAGAAGCTACAAAAGCAGCCCCACCTATGCCAGATCATCAGAAATATGCAAAGCATTTAGTTCCAGGGGAAAAGAAAAAAAATAAATATTCTTTTCATTAGTAAGTGCAGCCCTGGTGGTATGAAGAAGATTGTGTTGACTTATTTTATAGGAGGATTTAGTTTTGCAGTATGTGTGCTTGGATGCTAAAAAAAGCAGCAGGTTTCTTCACAGAGTGCATAATTTTGCAAGTTTTATACTTACTTCAGGCTGATGATTGCCTGATTATACTGTGTCCTTTCGCTGCAGAAGCTGTTGATCTTTGCAGGAAAAAAAAAAAAAAAGACAAGACTGAAATGTAGAAACTGTAGTGCTGTTATTTTGTGGTGACAGGAAAGATGCACCAGCATGCAGGTTTATTCTTATGTGACACATAATTGCTCAGAAACTATTTTTAAAACCAGGCTGAATGAAATCACAAGGATGGCATAGATAAGCTGTCATTTGACAAACCTGCTTAGGTTGCACGCAGGGAAAGTTTTGAGGTGTGTAGGGACCATGGCTGCAGCTACCAAGGAAGGAGGAGAGAGGCGAGCAGAGCATCCCTCTCCCAGACTGCTCAGCTCACATTAGTGACCACATCACCCTGCCTGCAATGTCCACTGCTTCCCCTCTGCAGCCCCAGGGAAACTGGGGCTGAACAAAAGCTTTCTGGATGCTCTGCAGACCCATCTCATTTTTTTCTAACTGCAGTTTGCTGTTACAAGCATTTATAAATTTCCATAATGCCAAACATTGCCTCCACTTATGAACCTTCCATCACTAATGTTCTTAGACTATTGTGACTGCAGCAACGTTATTTCCACTGTATCTTTAGCTTTTGCAATGCTTTGTGCTAGCAAGAAGTTTAGAATGCCCAGCTCTCAGGGAAGCCAAGCATGCTTTCTTTAATGCTTAAGAAACACATTTCAGCTTTTCATCCACTTCATTGTGTTCCCCATTTCCTATGGAAACCCTTGATGTGCAGCTCCAGGTATGCAGGATTCAAAGGCACCTACTTTATTTCTTATGCATCTGGCAGTCCCTCCTTAGGTGAGAATTGATAATACCTGAGTAAGATTATTTCTGTGTCCTGTATTCTGTGGGTATCTGTGGCAGTGAAATGTCCTTCCTGCCAGCCCCTTTAGCCCTCAGGAGAGTGAAATATGTTCCCTCACCAAAAGAGGAGCAAAGTTCAGTTGCAGCTGAACGTTCAGGCACACGTCTGCTCAGGGTGAGAGTGAGCAGCCTCAAATCCAAGGGTCACCCACCACACTCACATGGGGAGACAAGGATCTCCCCATGCCAAAGCTCATTTTACTGAGGCTGTCAGTGGTGGTGAGAACAGAGGGATTTTGAATAACCTCTCGATATGATATTTAAAAAGAAAAGGTTTTGGGCTGCGTTATGTCCAGCCTGGTACTCAAAGCCCCTTGAAGCAATCCTAGATTGCTTTAAAGCACAAAGCACTCAGAGTGCACTGCTGCTGCTGTGCCATTCACACCCTGTCCTGTGCACCCAGAGAGGCAAAAACCCAGCTTAGACTGAAAGCTGCAGTCCTTGAGCTGCAATATGAGACAAGAGACCTTTGCCAGAGGTGTGACCTTCCTGGGAGAAGCTCATTTCATGGGCCACCTTGGTAACCGTGCCCAGTCCATACACAGAGCACAAGTAACATGTCCTGTTTCAGAATGAAAAGGTATATTAAAAGCTGATTAGCTTTTATAAGGAGTAAAGATGCTATCAGAAGGGCTACCTTTTAGTATCTGTGCAGGTCTGCCATGTTCAGCTAGCCATGATAAACCATCCATCTTGGATTTCATCTGGCAGCCAGCAAGCTGAACTAATATGTTTATACATAAGGCACAGAACCTCTGTGATGTAACTAAGAAACTGAATTATTTACTTCAGTCCCTGAAGGCTGACTGTTGTTTAAAATTCCAAATTATTGGGTTTTATACACTTTGCAGTACAATTTATTCACTTACTCTCCTTGTAAATTTTCAAATACAAGTATCAGAACATGATCAAGGGTACTATGGAAACACACTGATTCAATTTAAAGAGCAAACCACTAATCCTTACAGACCTGTGCTTCTATAATTATGTACTTATAGTTCCAGAAAGTCATGAGTATACTTGGGGGAAAATGTTCCCTTAATGTGAATTACTCTAATTTATCACTGGTACTAGTAGGACAGTGCCTAGAATGTGTGAATTGTGTGGAGTGGTAACTCACTGTGTCCTGCAGGAAACAGCAAGAGAATGCCCACCCAACATAGCTTGTTGTGTCTATAGCCAAAACTCAAAGAAAAAGGGATGAAAAAGCATTATCTTACCTACTTTCAAATATGCTGCTGAGATGGAGCAATGAAGTGACATTGGCCAGAGACATTAAGAAAATTTGAGGAAGAACTTTCCACTGAACTAAAGCAGCCTTCTGAGAAATTTTCTATTGGAACCACCTTGTGCTAGAAAATGTGGGGGGGGTTGTTTGCAATATTTTCCCTGATAACAACAGTGTCCTTCCCACATTTTTTTTCCTACGAATTAAAAAATGAAAAATCTGACCTAATTAGTGTTTCAGCTAAAACATCTCAGATTTCAGACAGCCTTCTTGGAAAATTTGCAGAGGAACTTAGCAAAGCTTGTTTTACGTCACTGACATTCTCTACTAGACACTGGTAATCTTCACGTGGCTCTGGTTCTGAGGCCCCAGCATTTCAGGAATCACCAGGCTGTCTGTAACCCTAATTGTTTTAACAACAGCAGCGACCATCCAAAAGCAAGAACGACTCAAGCTCAATTCCTGTCCCTGTGAACGTTTGTGGAGTCACTTCTGTGCAGTCTAGGAGAAATACCGTGCCTGATAGGTTACATATCTATTTATTATTTAATCTAGGTTGGGCATCTGATTGTGGAGTATGCAATCCACTAGGAGAGAGGAAAAGGAAAACCCACCCTTACCTTATAATTAGCACAAATGAGCACAGTGGCCTAGGGACAAAAGCACTGTGCCAAGCTCTTGTGCCAGTAAAGTTTCTGGCACGGGGACAGTTCCCTGAGAGAAGATGGTGTGAATTAAAAAAAAAACATTATAATATTTGTATCTCTTAGCCCAATCCTGTTTTCCTTATGTCAGCCAGAATCCCCTGCAGCCTGCAGTAAGGGAGTTTTTCCTGGCATGCAGATGAACAATTCCAAGCGCTGCTCCAGCAGAACCCTGCCTTCCCCGGGGCCCTGGACCACCGAGGAGGCAGCACTGGACAGCTCTGGTGGCTTTGTGCTGCCCAGCAGCTGACCCATTGCTGGAGGGCTTCTGCAGGAGATGGCTCACAGCCTCCTTGCACCAGAGAAATGGCACAGCACAGGCCAGGGTACAACTGAGAACTGGGCCAGCAGTGACCTGGAGCACATTCAGACAGAAACTGTCTGCTTTTATGCTTATATACAGCTGTTTCTTGTGGCTCTGGGAGTTATAAAATGTGCTCTGCTTTTGCTGTCAAAGACCTTAATTTAAAACCATATTCTTTAGGACCTGGAGAGGCTCTGAAAAAAAAAAAAAGGGTGACAAAAAAACCCAACCACCACCAAAAAACCCTGGACTAAGAGAAAGTAATTTGTGTATATGTGCTTCTCTCATCGAGTTAATAACTCATTCTTGTAGCTCAAAATGACACAGCATCTCAGAGATCATAGCAAATAAGGGTTTAAATGGATAGCTACACCTTGTAATGCAGTAGTTCACATTTAATAGGCTCTAGAAGATAATTTTTTCAGATTTGTAGGACTTTTCTGCATTCTTGAAGAGGCACAGGCAATGCCCCCATTTAAAACTAATGTGAAAGAAGAGGGGACCTGTGCTTTTTTGAGAAATGTGTTTTCTGTGCCCAAAATTATCATTAAGTGATTTAGTGCTTTTAATCAACTTATGCTTGCTGTAAAAATACAAACTGCCTTTGGGCTTGTCATCTAGGGAGTGGTTACAGAATAAAATGCTAACACAAAAAGAGTCAGGAGGGCAAAAACTCCAGCTTATATAGATTTCCATGCTGCTAACATACCAGAGGGCCAGTTCATTGCCAGAAAAAAAGATAAGGGTTTAAGTAGAATAGAAGCTTTTTCCTCAAAATTGCCTAAAAATCCAGTTGTATATACATCCTGACAGGACTGAGCACTTCCAATTTCTTTCACCTTCCTTCCTTCCTTCCATGTGCTGCTTTTAGTGTATTTCAAGGTAAAGAATTCTCTGTGTTTTGTTACTTTTGGCAGAATTGGGTGCTTCTCCTACAGCTCTTCTCTGAGGTGCATGACACAGGATTCTAGGGATCTTTTCATATGTATGTATTTTATTATTTATATCCTCGGGCCCAGATGCATAAGAATTTGTCAGTACCCAATTGATTAGATGAAATTATGAGACAAGTCTGGAATCTCTTTCAACAGCTTGTAAAGTCCCATGAGCAAAACTGAATGCTGGAGAGGAAACTTGTTCTGAGTGACACTGCCGAGTTTGTTAATGCCTATTTAGCTTCAAATGATCAATGGCAAAACCAAAGAAGACACTGATAAAGATTCATTCACTGATAAAGATTCTCAAGCTAGGCCTTGTGTTGAACGCTGCTAAGGCCACTCTGAGCTTAGCCACAGAAACCGAAGCTACATTTGGTGTCTCTGTTTTTGTATCAGCCACAAGCTGTGACAAGCAAACAAAACCTCCACTTACTTAAAATATGAAAGAACAGGAGACACAATTTCGGTAGTTTAGCATGACTTATCCAAGCCAGCTTTAAATATCTCAGAAACCCCTGAAACTTAGGCATTTATGTTTCCACTGCTTACCTCAATTAACACCGTGATTGGCTGCAGAGAGCACCACAGCTGGCACAGCTTTGAGGAACATATGTTAAGAAAACATCACTTTGCCTGGAAGCTGATTTTAATGGGCTGGTTTTGTGGCTGCTGGCAAGACGGGGGAAAGATTCAGAGCGCTCTTTTTTTGGGCTGTTTTTGGAATTGCAAAACAAATTTCCTTTCCATGCTTTATGAAAGGTAGATAGAGGAAAATGCAATTTAATAATTACTTAATGTTCTCTGTTGAAGTAAGGGAGAGCTTCTAGCAGTTTTATTCTTTGTCAGGGCTGTAAGGGAAGACTTAAGAGATGTGAGAGGAAATCCAAAAAGACCAGGCAACTCTATAAGTGATCTATCTACCTACAAATAAAGAGAAGTGATCACTTATTCTCAGTGAAAGGGAAAGGGAGACAACTGAAGCCTTAGAGGTGATAGACTGAAGACACTCCAGCAAAATATTTGGAGAACACAATGTTATTTATAAGTGAAAGAAACTGCAATGCCTTTTATCAGCAATTTGTGGAACAGGTGGATCATCTCTGTCTGCTGTAAGCTAACCTGTGATGAGGTACTTTGTCTTTCTGAGAAAGAGTAGGTTGAATCTGCAGTGTCAGAGAGTCAGAGGGAGGCACCAGCCCTTACTGGAAGGTGTGTTTCTGCCTCAGAAATGTGGAAGAAAGTGAGTTTTTTGGGTTGGTTTATCTACTGATTTTTTTTCCCTCTACCCTGCTTTTGCACATGCTTCTTCATCCCCCCAATTTTTTGTTTGACTTTTTTTTTTTTTTTTTCACTGAAGTGTTGGTCCTTGAAAGCAGACACTGACTGAAAACCTCAGGTGTGGGCTTTCATTTTTTAGATGGTAGAGTATAAACTCTGAGCATGTACCCATTCTGAAACAAAAATGTGGTCAGTCCTTTTCAAGTAGCTTTACCCTTGCTGCCCCAGCACTGCTGTTGGATAGGATAACAAGGATAGCAAAGATAGCTGTCTCACTGTCTTCACTATCCCACTCCACTCTGCAGCTGTAAAAACCTGTCATTGTGGTTGAAAAGGACAAAAGATACTTTATCAGTTAATAGTTAGCACGAGTACTTGTGCTGCAATGGGGGCCAGAACTGGGGAACTAGTAAAAAAAATTCAAGTCCTCTACTCTTAATTCCAGAGTTTCAGTTTAGTTTTTAGCCATACATTAGACCCTCTTTCAACTTGGCAAGTGACTCAAAAAGTACCTTCCTGAACAAAAGTGATTCAGGGATATAAAATGTTCCAAGGTATGTTTAGGAGGTTTGGAGATTATCGTTAAGTGTGAAACCCGAGCAGAATGCTTGGGAATAGCCCTGGTTTGCAGTCACCTGTGCAGTGTAAGAGAGGCAATACTGTATCCCTGTGCTTCATTTAGTTTCTAGAAGGATCCTAGGTTCTCGGAAGTGTTTGCTGAGCCTACCATCAGTGAAAACAGAAATAGACAGTGACTGATTTAATTAAATGATAAAAATCTATCACCACCAGGCCAGAAGAACGTGCTGGGGGTGAAGAGCACGCTGAGGAAGAGGCAGATGGATAGCTGTCATTTCTGCCTCTGGCAGGTGCCCCAGGCTCACTCTGGGAACGAGGGAGGACAGCACCAAGGGGTGCCAGCATGGAGGGGGAAAGTCATTTATTCTTCTTGCTCTGAAGAATTTTTCACGTGTGAAAGCTGACCCTCCTAGGGACAGTGAATTGAGGGAGCTGACCAACACGGAGCTGGGAGGACATTTCCTCCTGTGGGGAGTCCATAGACTGCTGCTGCTGCTCTCTCACATGCATCAGGGTGATGGCAGAGCTCTTGCTTTCAGACAGGAGAAAGAAAAATAATCCTGACAAACCGAGGGGTGAGCCTGAGATTCTAGGTACAAATGCTGAAAGTGCCTTCGGACAAGCCAGGAAACAGAGGGATTCCCACAGCTGACGAGTCTGGATGAAAAAGCCCCCACTAATCCATGAGGTGCCTCTAACCCTGGTACAGTACGAGGTGGTGGGGACCAAGCTGCTCCCATGCTCAGGTAATGGGCTCCATTAACCCTGGGTAATCACACAGAAAAAGAAAATAACACAAAAAAGCTAGTCAAGGAGCAGAACTTTCCAATATCTCACAGGGTAGAGATAGGTAGGTAGTCAATTACCTGAACTTATTTAATGATTTGAATGAAAACTGACACTTGCCAGTTTCTGGCTGCAATCTAATATCATCTCTTTAAAATGCTTTTGTGGAAGGTCAGTGTTCCAGTTAACTTTAGCTGTTTATTTTAACTTCTCCTCCTGAATGAATTTGGCAGTGCACACTTTTTTCTTCCTTTAGAAATAGAATATATTTCTTTTCTTCCTCTGAAGAAAAGAAATATAATTACTGCAGTAAAATTGTATTATTGGGAAAGGATGTCTTGGCAAGAGACTTTAGAGCTGATCAATAAGTCTTGCACAGCCCAATCCCCATCCATCCCATTGCTTTTAGACCTTTCTTTTTAAGGTGACCTTAGATTGATTTGGTATGCATATTATATATATATGCATATACCTAGCTCAGAAACTTGGAGTCTCTTTTGGAATTAGTTTTCCAAATGTGGCACTCTCAGGGTGTTTGTGGGATTTTTATTTTAGCTGCAAATTGGTTAAGAAAGGTTGAGCTGCAAAGAAACTAATAAGTAGAATAAAGCAGTGTGAGATTTTACACCAGCTGAAGTGAAAGTTGACCCTTTGGGAGAATTCAGGAGAACCAGAGCTTTTCACTGAGCCTGTTTGTGGAGAAACAGCAGTGATGAGCTCCAGCTGTCTCTCTCACTAGAGGCAATTACAGCTGTACTTCCCCACACTTGACATCTCATTTTCTGCATCTGTAAAGCTGGGATAGCACTTAGTTCATTAGCTCCCAGTGGCAGTGTATATATAATTTTTTAGGTTTTAATGAAAGCTAACCATAAAGCCATAACACATTGTGAGTTTCTCCAGTGCAAGGAAACAGGAACTGCTTTTGGCAGATCTCATGCCTGCTATATTTTTATATACTGGGGTAAGTACTGCTGTAGCCTATACGAGCACTAAGAGGGAGAAGAGAGTTGGTGTCTATGTGGGGAAGTAGAGGATAATATGGTTTTATAGGTTTATTACAGTCATTCATGAAAGAGCCTGTCGGGTTCTTGCTGGTGTCTCGTTGTGCTAGACATGGTATGTGAAGGATATCAGGAATGATCATCCTGTTTGGGTCACGGTGGCAAGAAGGAGGAGACAAAAAGACAATTCTCTTGGTACATGCTATTCAGTCTTCCCCCTCCCCTCCTTTTATTAAGTCTCCTCTCTCCTGTTACACAGTGGTTTTCCCCAAAGAGTAACAAAAATATGACATACTCATTCTCTTCCTGGAAAAGATACAATATCATTCACAATTTATAGAAAAAATCTGAAGGGTGCTATTTTCTTATTTTCTTTCATGTCCTCTACCTGGTTTTGCTTGGGTTTTTTTTGGTTTGGTTTTGGTTGGTTGGTTTGGTTTTGTTTGTTTCTTCTGCAACTCAGAAAAATTGAATAAAATCATGATTTTAGTGTATCTTTCTACAAAGTTCACTCAGTCCCAGAAGAAGACCTCGGAAAAGGGATACCTAGTAAGAGAAGTAGGCAAGTAGAATGAAAATTAGAAGAAAGAAAAGTAACTTAAATACAGTTGGGACCTTAGAACTTCTCTCAAAGAGAAAGTTTTCACTAGATTACAGAAAAAGTTCAGTTCTGTTTGGTAAGGTTTTTAAAGCTTCTTTTGTGGCAAGTGATTTGTGGATGTCAAGGTTTCTTCCCGGTCAGAGCAATTGCAAACATGTTAGTAGCACCAAGTTAATCTCCCACAGTTCAAATTGCCTGCAAAATTAGTAGTTAATTCTCATATATATTAAATAAATCCTCTGTATCATGATGAACTTTTTATCAACCAGAAATGTTAAATTGTAAAAACGGTGGGAGATTAGAATACAATAACAGAGCTGAGACTAAAGAAACACATTCCTCAATTAGTGTACTCATGCATGTCCTGCTTTTTTACCAAAACGCTACTGATTGAAAAATACTCTTCTCTGGAGGTTATTCTGCACCTCGGTGGAGTTGTTCATGAGTCAGAGATTAAAACCTTAAAGGATGAAAGAGCAGCACAGTTGAAACCACAGCTGATGGATAGATCAGTCACTGGGAGTGCAGTTTGGTCTCCATCAGTAACACCATGCTGAGTGATGTGAAAGTCGTGTGCTATCCCAGTAGGTACAGGTGAAACAAACAACTTCAGTGAACCCACAGCTGGGTTTCTTCGCTGAAAACCATGGAAGAGATTACACAGGAAAAAATGTAACATCCTCCTGAAATTCCAGCAACAATTTCTCCTGGCCAGCTGGCTCTAGTTGTACTGTATCAGAAGTGGGTTTAGTGCAGGCAGTAGACCAATACCATTGAATATTAGGTACCAGACTTTTCCTAATGTGCTCTCTGCTGGCATGGATGTCAGGCATGAAAATGAGAACACCACGAGAGCACCCAGAGCCTGGGATGTCTGTGACTCGGTCACACAGGCCAGGCAGATCCTTGGTATGGAATGTGTTCTGCACAGAGCTGTTTGGCACTGAACAGCACACAACATCTGGAAATGGCACGGAACTTTCATTAGAGCTTCATGTCTTCTCAGCTTAGCATTGAATGTCCCATCCTGGTTTTATTCTCCAGATCACATTTCTAGTTTTCACATAGGCTATGCCTGAGCTCTCTGTTCGCATCTCCTTCTGCCACTCCTCTGCAGGAACCACTGCTCTCATCCCACAGCCTCCACCTTGGCTTTGGTGCTGCCCAGGGACTTTGATCTGTGTGGTGTGTGGGAGGTTATTCTGTGTCTCCCAAAGAAATCTACTTCCTTCACTATGAGAGGCATAACCCCTTCACAGGACATTCTCTTCACATGACTGAGTAAGGCATGTGTTATTTCTACACCCGTAGAAGTGCTCCTGGAGCCCCATGTCCCAGAACTTCTCCAGATATGTGGGGAGGAGCAGTTTTCCAGGCTCGCAGGCAGTTCATTTTCCCGCGTGCAGATCCTACGCGCCGTGGCGCCTGACAAAGTTCACACAGCAGCTGCCTGAACATCCTTAAAATTTTATTTTATCTACAGCTGAGAACTCGCTTGTATTGATTTTTTGGGTTTCATCTTTCCAGCTCCTCTGAAGGCCTGGCTGTAGCTGCTAAGTTGGGGCGGGTGGGAGCGCAGTGCTCAGAGCAGAGCGCGGGAGGTGGCCAGCAGCACTCTGCAGTGTGTGCCCGCCTGGCCAGCAGGTGGGAACCACCAGCTGCCGTTCCCAGAGGAGACACCCCTGCCTCCAAGGGATGCAGGGAGAGGCACTGATATTCAATGTAGAAATCAGCAATACTGGAAAGAAGAGCTAGAAATAGCCAGCAGTAAATTAGATCTGATTTTGTTGGATGATATACCGGGTGGGGGGGGGGAAAGCTCAGTAGGATTTTATGCTCCAAATGTAGGCTTCTCAACACGTTTACTCCTCTTTCTCTAGCTCTAGGGGTGGCAGTACCTGGAATAATCCACTGGGTTCTGCCAATGGAATATATATTCACCCCCAAAGGACAAAAACAGGCAGCCCTAAAGAGATCAGGCATGGAGAAGCCTGATCTCTTTACAGCCTTCAAGTAAAAGGCTAACAGAAGTCCATGAATTTGTAGTGGAATTATATGAGGGGAAAAAATGCTAAGGGATGAAACCCCAAATTTATGTCAGAAAGACATCAGAACATGCCTAATAAGGAAAATTAGTAGGATAAAGTTGTTAGTCAGACAGGATGAGATCTTCTCAACGTAGGAAGTCAGCAGTCCCTCAGTGGAATGATTAGAAGTCTCCAACACATTTAAAGATTGGAAAAATCTTCAATGTAGAGGAATACAGAGATAGACAAGCTACCAGAAACACAGGCAAAGAAGAGATAAAGGTGTGATGTCCAGTGCTTTTGTTTGCCTTTGTCTGGTAAAGCAGTTAAATGCAGTGATGCTTTGTTTTTCAAACATATTCCGGGAGTGTTGTGTCATGAAGTGCTGCAGTAGCTCAGACCTCTGTGCCCAAGGTCACACACAACTGTGCCTGACCCCTGAAATTTGCCAAGCAAGCTGATTTTCTCCTAAAGCATCAAAGTCTTTATAGGTGAGACTTAATAGTCCAGGAGCTCCCACTAAAAGAACTGTGAGGTATAGTTGGAGTTTAATTATCCAAGTAATCCGTGCAAAGGTGTTATTGCCCTGTCTGCACACGGACACAGCTCTCTTCTGTGAATGTTTAAATGACCAAGTTAAGGAAGATGCCTGTTAAATGTCATCAAATGGAACAATTCGATGGCTGACAGAATAATTGAATCATTTAGATTGAATAGGATTTCAGGAGGGCATCTTGTCTGTTTTCTTGCTTGAGTTCTGGTCAACATTAAATTCAGACCATAGAAGGTTTTTGCTACAAATGCTTAAGTATAAAGTATCCAGACTACCAAGTACAAGTACTTTTGTAAACAATTGAGCAACAAATCTTTCTAAAACACACTGAGAAATCTGATCTTAGTAAAAACTTTCTCCTAAATTCACAATTACTTGACTTCAAATTGAGGAAGTGTTCCTGCAAGCTGTTAGCACTCACCTTCACCTTCTGCTGAAAGTGCATCTTTTCCTAAACCTATAGTGCTTAAGACCTTCCCCTGTGTCCCCAGCTGCACTCCTTTTGGGTTTTGTATTGTTTGTCTTTTCTCTACTGTTTTTCTTCCTTCACTTTTCTTCTTGTCTTCTTGCCCCTTTTTGTCCCCCAAGGCGCAGCACTGCAGCCGCCAGCAGAGCCTGATGTAAGGGTACCACAGTACAGTGAACTCTTTAATTCTCCTAGACATTTCCCTATGGCAACTATCCATAAAAATTTGTTTTGCTGAGGGCAATTCATGTCATCTAATATAGAACCAAAACAGGAAATCTTATTTAAGGTAAGAAGGCCGCGCACTTCCCATATCATAAGTGTGATGTTAAACTCTTTTTGACTATCACAGATTTTCTGTTTTTCTCTGAGGTTATTCCCCCTTCTTGGCCTTCATTTGAACAGAAATAAATTCTAATATTCTCCCACCCATGAAGTGAGTGTAAAGTCGGTTTAAAGGAACTTTTATTCCTCGTGAGCAATGCTCAAAAGCAGTGTTCCTCTCCTCCTTGAGCTGGACCTTCAGGAAAACTCTTTGGCCCATGCCCTCCTAGACAGCTGTCTCAGTAAGAGAGAGCAGAGCAAGGGCTTGGGTTAGTGTTGGGAATGGATCTCAGACACCTTCCAGAACAGCGTTAATGTTAATGAATTTACAAGGCCAGTGAAATCAGGCTCCATTTACAACTGATCAAGCAGCAGGGACACCACTCCCAATTTCCCTGCACGTGAATTTTTGCTTTTATTTAGTTTTGTTTCTTTTTTTTCTTGGAATACTCAGTAGTTCCCAGGGGTGTTGTCTGCAGAAAGCAAGGACCACTATGTTATTTACTGCCATAACCTCACACACCTACCATGTATCTCAGCTACCCATCTGGGCTTTTATTTATGGCTATTGAAAATCAACATTTCCAAGGTATAATGTAGCCCATTCTATACATCTTTGTCTAGAGAGCTTTGGCATCTGCTCTTGGGGGACAGTGTTTGCTCAGGAGGTGTCATCTCATCTCAGAAGCACACATCCACAGTGATGGACAGGTCCCTGCTTTGACTCCTGCCCTGCTGATTTCCTTCAATCTTAGGGTGAGAAAAAGCAGGCCATGAATTGTTCTGAAGATCTCATTCCTGTTTCCTCCTTGAGTCACACGATGAGTGGCAGCATGATGTCACGCTGGGCTTTCTGCATTTCAGTGCCTCTCAGAGCTTTGTGAGGAGCTGCTCAGTTCCTGCAGCTAAGGAATCATGGCACTGGACAGGCTGTTCTTTTCAGTTTGTGTTTGGAAAAAATTAACTTGTGGGTTGAGATACCGCAGGAATAAATGCTACAGTGTTCATTGCATAACAAATTCATCTTCTTTATAAGCCAATATTCTTTTACATGGACAGATCACAGGCATTTTTTCTCAGCTGGGTGAGAGGAACAAAAATGTAAAACCATTTCTTTCCTTCTTGTAAGAGAATAATCTTGAAACAAATCTGATATCATGGGAAATATGATTGTCCCACAAATACATTATCATAACCTCATGGTCCTTTCTTAGATTTTTTATGGAGAATCATCCCAGAAAGTCTGGAATGAATGATTCCACCCCTTCTAGTCTATACATAAAATATATCCCAGCTGGCACAGCTTCCCTTGCTTGCAGCCCAAGCTTTTGAAATCGAATGGTTATCATGAACTCTAGAGCTGTTTGTTTTTATTTAAGTGACACCCCTCTACCCCCATACATATTCTTTTAACTTTTGTGAGTTTAAAGGAAGGCTTGGAAATGTTAGCAGGCACAGTGATAGGCAGCTGCCTGAGCTTGAAGGTGACTGAAGTGCAGCTTTGGAACATGCAGCAAGATTCCCAGGCAAGACAACTGATGCAGTGGTTCTTGGGAGAACAAGGTACTTAGGAGCAGCTCAGGCTTGTTATGTATGGCCCTACTGTCCTCAAGATTCCCCTAAAATCAGACATTTTGTTCACCTCAGCACACTCAGCTGGATTGTCACTGAGGCAGCAGCTCCATGACCAGCGTGAAGATGTAAGAATTATTTGAACTGAGTACATTTTTCCCAACAGATAATGGATTTGATTAATGTAGCCTCTTCATCTTCGAATTGAATGTAATGTCCATCTGCAGGTCACTGCCTGATTGAGTTAAGTTCTTACATTACTCCCTATCACAGAGCACATATCACTTTCTCATTATTAAAATTTACTTTGTTAACATATTTTTCTATTTCCTTTGGTCTCATTAAGAAGAAGATATTGAATATACATAGCTTGTCTAGCCATGAGGTCTACTAGAAGTTACTGAAGCTTTTTCAAAGAGTTCTAACCAAATGAAATAACAGAATCTTATAAAATGTCTTCTTTTCATTCCTATCCTCATGGATCTTGCAAAATACTGGCCTGTGCCAATANCAATTGATTTAATGACATCTTGTTCGAGTAACATGAAGTTTAGTAAAAACATAATTTTTAAATTAAAACGGCATCAAACAGTGTCAAATATGCCATCACTTTCATTGCTCTGAAATAGGTGTAATCATTAAACACTCTAGCACTATTATGAATCCACCAGCACTCCAAAACATCTTTATCAGAGTGTTGCTGTGTTTGCCCAAGCTGATGGATACTCAGAAATGGATAGAGAAATAACCCAAATGGTGATATTAGGTGTTATATAGCTGCTCTCCCACATGTCATCCCATGCTCTCAAAGGCAAAGCTCTGTCTCTTGTTGTCGTGCTTGGTGTTTCATTTGCAATTGACTTTCTGAAAATGCTGCCATCGACAGCTTTGGGATTTTCTCTCTACTGATAATCGTGCAGGTAGTGCTGATTTTCTGCCGTGTTTCCTGCAGGGCCAGTGGGATAGAGGGCACACATAGCAGGGTAGAACTATGCTTCCTGGTGGAGAAGCATTCCCCAAGAGCTGGTCAGCTGGCACCGGGAGCCTGGCAGTGGCAGCTCAGGTGTGTATGCTAGAACAAGCCTTTGTTTGCTGTGGCTTGGTTGACAAACATCTCTTGTAACCTTCAGAACCTTTACAGGTTGTAACATTTCCTGGAGGTGCCATCTCCTGCTTACAGCCCCTTGCATATGTAATTTATCTATTTTAGGCACAGAGCAGTGCGATTTCAGTACCTTTTGTATGAGGCAGGTACATTTTTAATGTAAGATTTCCCATTAATCCAAGTCTCCTATGATTATGCATGAAGCTGCAACTTTATTTCTGTCTTAGTATTAAAGAAGTTTTGCATCTCTTTGTGCCCTCAGTTGTTGGCTGGAAGGTGAAGGGTGTTATCTGTGAGCTTTTCATTTAATCTAGAAGGTAACATTAATAAGTACCCCTTGTGCTGTGTGACATCGTTGAAGGTCTCCGTTTGTGCAAGGTTGGGGGGCACGAATAACTTGGGATAAAATGCAAGTGGTTTCCTAGATGGGTCTTTGTTTTTAATGGTCTCTTTCATTTCAGTAATCTCATTAAAAGGCAAACAATAGTCAAAACCAGATTCCCTTCAAAGTGCTAAGGTTTGTTGGATTGTAATTTCTTTAACAATGATGTACCTTATCAATGCCTTACACTTAATGATATGTAGGCAAATTTTTATAAAAAGGTATAAATTTCATTTTTTTTTTTTAAATACTTAAGTATCACAGAAAGTACTCACTTCTGAAGAAATGCAGTTTACATAACCAGTCCTCAAAAAGCTTTGTTGGAACTTTTCCAGAGGGGCAAAAGTACACATTTAATGACACAATAAGAAAGTGAGAGAATATTGCATTAAAAAAATTAAATTCTCCTTTTCTTCTGTACCTTTTTTGACCTACAAGTCAGCAACTTGTCTTCTCAAGAAATATCTGAATGGACTGCAGTCAAACTGCTGAGGTACTGCGTATAAAACTCAATAAATAGGTCTTGATAGTCGCTGCTCTTGCTTTATAGAATATATAGCATGAATTCTTAGGAAATCTCGCATTAGCTGAACAAAGAAAAATTGTAAATGATTTGATGCAATGCTACAGGACTATTAAAATATTCTTATATTGGCTCGTATTTATGGCACAGTAAATCCCTTGGTGTTCCTCTTAATTCTTCTCCTTCACTCTTCCCTGCTTTCTATCCTATTCAAACCTAAATGTAACAGCATGGCGTTTACACTTCTGTATTTCAAGCACAAGCATGCATAAACATTGTCCTTGCTCCTTCCTGAGGAAGGATTTCTCAGACTCTGGGGTATGATTGCAGTCTGCAGTGCGTGTCAGTTAAATTTGTCAAGCCCTAGAACAACGGCGACGTCCCCGTCCGTGTCTGCCCGCCAAGGCCATACGGGAAGGAACGCTTGGAAGGAACGCTTCCCATGGCTTGGCTCCTGGGAATCAGCCATGTGCCCTGCCACGAGGGGGATGTCACAGCCAAGCCGTGAGGTGGAACTTGGGGAGCACCCATGGCAGGCACTCTTGCTGTCTGCTGGGGAGCTGTGTGTGACCGCCGGGCTGGAGCGGAGCAGCCAGAGAGCTCCCCGGCTTCGGGCACTGAGCGCTGCGGGGTGAGGAGCATGGAACCCGGGGGAAGAACCAGCCCCTCCCAAGAGCATCCCAGGGCCTGTGCTCCGAGCTCCAGCTCCTCTGGGTGCGTTCCCAAGCAGCTCCATGCCTCTGTTGGCAGCAGCCTCCAGCACCGAGCTCCCCGTGCAGTGCCTCGCTCTGTAAGCAGAGCAAACCCCTCTCACCTACCATTTGCTTCTCTGCTTTCCTGTCGGCCAGGGTCAAACAATAGTTCCACGAGCGCAGGATGTGCTGCTGTTTTCCTTCTCACACGACCAATGGAAATGTTTATCTGAAGGCTTCTCACTTAGATCACTACAGCAACGGCTTTAGTCCAATACTTTTTAAGTCCATCACTAGCAAAGGGTTCACAAAGACCTCCATCTTTCCCACAAACTTCCTGCCCCCAGGCTGCTAAAAATGCTGTCAGTCTGCCAATAAATTTAGATCTCTGCATTTTCATTATTCTCTGCTGTTGTTTTTAAGACATTTAAAGACATTTAAAGCACTCCTCCAGTCGGAGTGCTTCTTTTTTACTTTTTTGTGTTTTGTTTTAGTTGAAAGGCTTGATAGCTTTAGGGCAGATGTCTTCAATATTTTTGATTAAAAATGTGACCTCTAGTAGATAGCTTGTGCTATTTTTTCCCCTACTTGACTCAGTTACTGCACATATCACATACTGCACCTAAAGAAAAGGTTAACTGCCCAAGACATGTTTCCTATTAACTTATTTGTCATGGTAATCCTGAGACTTCACTATGAAAGTGTTTCTGCTACAGATCCCAAATGGAATTTAGTTTGTCCAGGGTCCAAGCATGTCTGGTTAATGCGTGTACTTTTTTTTGAAAACAGTTAATAATTTTCATGTCATGTGTGGTCTTTAATTCAAACTGAGATTGGAAACAGAACTGCTGTGATGCACAGAATGTCATTTAAGTCTTGAAGTTTCAGGGTGTACCAGGTGATCACATTTAGCACTTGGAGCCATCACCATGAGTGACGGTAGCTTTGTTCTGAGTCTCTTGTCCTGCAGAGCTCATGGCCTGCTGGAACAGGGCACATGGAGTGAGCAAACCCAAACCCCTCAGCTGTTCAGTCCCCTCCTGCCTCGTCTCTGGGATGCTGCTTTTAACAGTTGTGTTTAGTCAAGGTACGTTCAGCCACACAGTGTGTGAAGACTAAATTTCAGGTGCCTGTCTGCTTTTTGGGAGCTGGATGTTCAGTTCTTCAGGCCAGAGCTAAACAGCTCAGAGGAATTTGGGGAACCCAGTTCCTAATGCCTGAATAGCTCTGAGGTCAGAAGTAAAGGGCTTGGTGAGCTTTGTTCTTACAGAGTGGAGTAGTCCTGGGGTGGATATTTTGGGGTCTCTTTTCAGGCTCTGCATTGAAAGTCCTCAGCTGTTTTTTATTTGTGTGTCCATGTTCCTTTTTGAATCCCTGAGTCACATCTGGGGACTTGGGCAGAAGCAGCACTACCTGTATTAAATACTTGGCAGTAAGTCAGCACTTTCTATGTGAGAATATTCTAGTGCTTTGCAAACATTAATTACATTTTGTGGACCCTCTGAGGAAAGATGGAAAGCTAACTCTGCTTTCGGAAGACATGCTGATTTTGTTGATTGACTGTATGCTGAAAGAAATGTAAAATCAACCTTTATGTTGCCCAAATATATAACCAATGTAAAGTTAAAAGAAAAAACAGCAAGATTCCAAATCCTGCTGCTTCAGTGCCAGAGAGGAAGAAATGAAAATCAGTTTGTGACTAGAAAGGAGTACTTTGATAACTGGGAATATCACTTTACATATGCTACCTGATGGGTCTCTTTCTTGTCAGTATATATGACACTGTTTTGCCTAATTATCCCTGACATTTCTTTTGGGCTTTATTTTTGTTTTGTATATACATATTGGAGAAGAAAGGTCTGCCAGTCCCTGGGAATCATGTATAATTCAGAATAACTATTAGCCCTTTGATGGATAGAAAGCATATTTAAAACATAGGTACAGAGCAGCAAAGAAAATAAGGAGGGGAAAGAAAAGAAATGCAATTAAAGTGCTCAGCATATCAAATACAGATCCATGTTCTCGTGTTCAGTAGCTGTCTGAAAGCATTACATGCTGCACTGGGGTATTGGCCAGCAAGAAGGGAAAGAGGAAGCTCATAGGAATCCCTCAGGGCAGTGTGAGATATCACAGGATCTTGTCCAAACCCATTCTCGCAGCCATCCTTCGTTCAGCTCGGGGTGTGGAAGTCAGCACTGCACTCCTGCCACGCTGCCCTGTAAGCCTGAGCCTGCAGCAGCTCATTCCTCGCCTCTTGTCCTGATCCCCATTCCCAGCCTGCCCAACTTTGATCTTTGCTTTCCAAAGACAACAGAGGAATTGGCAGAAGTCATTAAGACAGAAGCAGCTTTTAAATTTCACGTCTGTTTAGTCGTTCTTTTCCTACAGTCCCTTTGGTAACACATTGTTCTCTTATTATAGCTTAGACATTCCTTCTTGTGATAATAGAATCCTTTTGGGTTTTCAGCACCTGTGCGAAGGATGTGGTTACTAATTTGGAATAAGAGTCAATCTGCTGGAAAACATCTCACTTGAGGTTAGATCCATGTTGTGTTTTAACAGAAAGAAACAGCCCTTGGTACCTTTATGTTTTTTACTTACAGGAAAAAGATATTACAGAGCTAATGTACTATGATTTTACTCATTTAATTAGAGATGAAATAGTGCATTGGACCAGCGAAAATCGATAAACTCTGAATTAGTTACTTTGGATGGTATGAGCACCAGTGTAACACAATAGGTGCTCAATCTAAATAGGGAGGCTGACAAACAAAATCATGTTTGAGTTGGTTGTGGAATAAGGAGGATATAAGAGAAGTGGTATTTTTGCTCAGTTTGTGACCATATTTTTTGTGCAAAGCAGGGTGATTGAAGTTTGGTTGAGGCAAAAATGTATGTGTGGCACAGGGCTGCAACCTGTGGAGGCACTTGCTTTGTACTGGGAAACATTACAGTGGTAACTGAAAGATGTATTCCTGTTGGTCTGATTCCTGACAATTCCTGCATGGCACTCAGAGAGACTTAGGCATTAATAGCCTAAGCAAGCACTAGCACAATAGCATTTGAAGCAAGACATTGTTTGTGGAATACAAGGTGTGTATAATAACATATGATAAATTATTGTACTGACTTCCTCGGGAATGTAACAATCTCTGTATTGCTAAATTGCAATGAGTTCCTGTGTTGCTGTGTTTGTAAGCACAGCCTGCAGTCAGGAATTCTCACCCCTTCAGACTGGACTTGTGAAATTCTCATTACCTGGCCTGATCCAGGCTGAGTTCCATGCAGGTTTTATTGTGCCTTTATGTAGGTCCCAGACTGAAGGGGAAACATCTTCACAAATGAAGGTTAAAGTAGTAAGATGTTGTGGTTTTATAAGGAGCAGGATGAGTTAATGCAGTGTCTGAAAGTGGCTGTGCAGCCCTGATGATTTGCTGTGGGTTTATCTGTCCTGTCAACAGCTTTTCTGAATCCTCATCCCATGGCCTCCAAATGCACTGCTGTTCACAGAACCTGGGTACCTCCTGAAGCAAGAGCTCTGATTGAATTTGGTGGAGAGTTTTGAGTGCTTGTGAATCACGGGGTGGAGTGGTTGTGAGGCTGAGAATGCAAACCATGGGTTCTTCCTGCTGTAATCTCTGTTACTGAAGAACAGAACTCAGCCATGATTTTCTCAAAGTCAGAGCAGGTGGGGGCTAGCTGCATCTTCTACAGAACAGCAGTCTCTCCCAACTTATTTGTAAGGCTCAAGATGATAATTAATGAAGAGAGTAACACTGAATTTTAATTGGGCTGTAATTATAATACAGCAATTTTTAAAGTGAGACTTTCAAGACTGTTCATCCCCTACAGCATTTTGTTCCTCAGCTAAATCGAACTATAAAAGTTAGAGGGAGATAAATAATTTGTTCTGAAACATACTTGTCACAAGTGGGTCAAGTGTATTTGTGTGTGTGGGTGCCATTTATTGTGATTTACGTGGAGGAAGCAGCTCTGTGTCAGATCTGACAGCCTGGAGACCAGGCAAGTTAGTGCATTTGCTACTAAACAGGCAGAGCTGACACTGGAGCAGCACTGCACTTACCAGAAGTCAGGAGACTTCCAGCTGGATTCAGCCCATGCCCTGAGACTCAGAGAATCTCAAATATGACCCCCAAAAGTGCCAAGAGTATGAGTGGGGGTGCAGGGATTTCCTTCCCCAAAATGTTACAAGCTCCGTCTAAGGGAAAGTTCAGTCCACCTAAACTTGGATTAGCCAAGAGAGAAAGCAATGAAGCTGATGTACTTCCATAGATAGTGATCTTCTTAATTGGGCTTTAGATGTTAAGAAACTGCAGATCAAATCTCTTACCCTTATTTGGATTTCTTTGTGTTAGCAGCATGAACAGTGGTGGGTTTTTTGCTGCTGCAAAAAGGTGTCAGAACTTGTGAATGGGAAAATCTCAAAAAAATGTCCACTGCTGGGCTGGCTCAAGAGATGTTTATTTCAAATACCCAACCATTTGAAGATCTTGATCTCAACTTCTCATTTGAGTTCTCTAATTTTTCTTGCTTCCAGCTGGGCTAGATTTGTTAGAAGGGCAGAGTTTCCTGTGGTGTGGAAGAAAATGTAAGAATGGTGCTACTGCTTGCTTCTGTCTTTATTTGTAAAATTCCATCTGCAAATGCTGCTTTTCCTCAAGCAAAGGCAGTCTCTAGGAGAAGAAAAATCAAAAGATGGCCAGCTGGTCACAGTAGGGGTCAGCATTAAGGGTTCCTGCAGGAGGAAGGTAAAAACAATTACCTGTCCTCAGGTAGAAAAAATCCCAAGAAAAATAATACTACCAAAGTCCATAATCCAAATTGAATTATGAAACAGGTCAGGTCCAGAAGGCTGTAAAGACCCCTGCCTTCAGCTAGATCATTAACAAGCCTCCCATCTCCCACAGGAAATTTCTCTTGTTTACTGAGTTTTCAACCCTGAGATTACAAATAATGGAGGAAAGTAAATACCTAAGTATGTTGGAGCAGGCTTTTAAACCTGAGCTTGGAAAAGCAAGTTGAGGAGCTGGAATCCCATCACTGCAGATCTTCAGGAGTAGTTTAGAAAAAAAGAAATCTAGAATGGAATAGCAGATATCTCTTGGGAGATACCTCAAGTAGTTAAATTAGAAAGGACATTGACAGACCTACTTGTCTATAGTTTGTGGTTAATAAAAATAGAAATACAAGGGACCTTCATGAAAGCCATCCCTCTCTCTTCACTCACAGAGACAAGCTTCCACCACTAATTCTGCATTAGCCATTTTTGCTTCACACAATGAAATATCCTCTTAGGAACTTTTGCATGCACCAAAAGAGATTGTTTTGGATACACAGAAATCAATATAGGTGGTTACTGCAACTGTTATTTTGTATGGTTGCATTTTTTTGTTACTCCCATAGAAACTAATCATTTCAGTTTAATGTGGAGTCAGAGGCATCTTCTCTGAGCAGGAACTGAGAATATCTGAAATGGCTGACATTTGGTTGAAGGAAAAAAACAGAACATAAATCCCTAAGAGCTGAAGATCTCTACTCAAAAAAGTAAATAGTATATAGGAAAGAAATACACATTTCTTTTGTGATGCTTGATTGTGATTTCCCTTATTGTTGGCTGGCAGAGGGGGGTTGATGTTTATTGTTTTGTCTGGGAAGGGGTTCAGCCTCTTCTGTACCTGCAACATCGAAATTGAGAATTATCTCAATTTACCGTGGGGAACTTAATGAATTCAGACTACACAAACCTGCCATTTCCAGCAAGGATTTGTGTTTATTTGCTTGGTTCATGGTGTCATGAAGCTGTGTCTACTCTGGAAACTATCAAGGCTATGCAATTTGGCTGCTGATGGAAAAGTTTCCTTCCATTGTGTTTCCTTTCTCTCACGTAGAAAGCATTTAAAGTTATCAAAATTAGTAAAAATGCTTCAGTTTGTTTCTTCAGATGTGTCAGTTAGTGGCAACTCAATTTGGCAGCTGCTGGCACTCAATGAGTGGCAGCTGCCACTCATGTGTAACCAAGCAAGGGATCCAAGAAAACAAAATTGTGGTTGTGTGTGGTGACTGGTGAAAATTTGTGTTCTTGTTACAGCTCCCGTTCTTTCATCTTCTGCAGGAAGGAATTGGGCATGGACACTGCCATATCTGGGTGGGTTCCACCAAGAGGAAAAGCTAAATTGGGCTGCAAGTAGCAGCAGCATGTTACACAGTGAGTTTACAGTGTCTTTAACAGCTCTGAGGCCCTGGGTGAAACTCAGGACAGATTTGAGCTCACACTGTCTTTGATGGTGGCTGTAAACACTTAACAAGTACACTCTAAACACAGCCAGGTTTATCACATCCTCCCTTCCTGAGGATCCAGTAATGATATCCCAGAATCAGACTGGGTTGGATATTCTGAGCTCAGGTAGTGCTGGGAAAAACCTCAGCTCACTGAACTGTCCTAGGACAGGCCACATGCCTAAATGCAGCCAGGTTCAGGGGTGCACTGGGGGTCTGGAAAGAGAGACCAAAGCCTTGGGTGGCATGACAAAGCAAGATAACAGGATTGCCAGGAGGTATCATTAAGAAACCCAAAAATACTGCTTGCAGGTGGTGTAAAATCAAGCCTGAGAAAGTGTTTGACTGTGGCTGAGTCAGACTGATCAGGATAAAGACCCTTTGTACAGAGAAACCTGGGATAGGAAAGACAAGTATGGTTTGGCGTTGGAGAGTAGATGCCTGATGTCAGACCACTGCTAACACAGCCTTTAAATTTCAGCCCTCCCTGCTTTTGATCACTTCTACCATAAAAAGGCCAAAATGTTGCACTACTGAAGTCTGCAGTGCCTATAAACATGGGGAAAATGTTACTTGTGAGCAATAATCATTTTGGTTATTGCAGAACAATTCTGAGCACCTTTCAAAATGCTCATCCACGTAAATCCAGCATGCACGTGCACATCCGAAACGGTTACTAATCAGCTTTAATTGCTCAGGTCTGTGGTTTCAGCATGCTTCTTAATGTTGCTTCTTGTTCCTTAAAATTCTACAACCATTTGTGGGAAGATTATAGCCATCTTTGACTGGTTTAATGAGAATAGCCCATATGGAGAATCTAATGTGCTGCACGTTCATGCAGGAAACGGAAGCCAGCAGTAAAACACAACACCATGGCTACTTGTTAGCAACAGAATAGCAGGATTTTCCAGGATTTTCTGGGACTCTGAAACAGTTAGTTAAGAAAAAAATCTCCTCATGACAGCAAAAATTCTTTCTGTTTCTTTCCTTCGGATGTAATTTCTTCCTAAATTATTGGTTTTGTCTGAAAGGATTTATTTGTTTTTTTGACAACAAGGCTAGAAGAAAGTGATAGTTTACCTATTCTTACAAAAACAATATACTGGATTATTATACAATAGTTATTATGCAATAACTAAAACGTACTGGATTTATTTTTGTGTGCAAACTTGAATAGAATGAAATTAATCTCTGGAGTTTTAGTAACAATATTTTAAATACCTTTCTTTTTACTATTATTTTCCCAGAAAATTATTGTAGCCCTCAATAAATTGAGGGCTTTGACATCTTCAAGAAAAGTTATTGTAGAAATGCAAATAAGGAAGGCTTAGACATAGGAATTGTTTTATAATAGATTATATGTTAACATCCTGAAGCTACTCTATAACTAAAACATTGTAATGACCCTGTTAATTTAAAAATTTTAAAAGTTTTTTTTATTTTTTTTAATATTTCAGATCGTTACCATGAGGTTTGTCTGTGCATGTGGTTTTTTTTTTAATTTTTTTAGTTTCTGTTGGTTTTGTAATGAAGTGCAAGATTAATTTGTGGTAATTGCCTGACAGTAGTAATAAATACTGATACTGGTTTGCCATAGGTGTAGGGAAAGGATTTGTGTTTCGAGAATTGGAAACCTTAATATGCAGATCACATACAAGCTTGGAAGTGCTTGAGAACAGAGATAATAATGTAAGACTGAAGTTAGAAAAAGAAAAGATACAAAGACATGCATGAGGCAAAGAAATTTTAAAGCTTTCCTCAGAACAATGTTTTTGTCAGAAGACTTTCTTGCTGTGCCAGGTCATGCTAACAGTAAAGAATAATTTGTGTCAAAACCACGATGGAAAATTGCTTTGATAATAGAAGATTAGCTTTGTCTTTTTCTTTTGCTGAAGAAGGGCCAAAATAACTCATAATAATCTGAGGGGCAGGTCAGAATCGAAGTTAGTAAAAGGATCAGAGGCCATGTGATTCACAGTCTGCGAGGCTCTTGCAGATTTCCCAGCTCTGTGTGTTACTGGAACCTGGGGAGCCTAAGCCTCTTGCATGCTGCTGTTTCATTGGGCTGCCTGATACAGTCTGCAAATTAATTAAGGGTATTGGCACTGAGTTTGTGTCCTCACAGGAACACACTCAGCTCCCAAACAGATTGCTTCTGCCCCCAGAAGCTTTGTTTCCAGGTACAGCCCAGAAATCAGCATATTTGCTTAGGAAATTATTTTATTTTTGAGTAGTTGTCACAAGGAGCTTGCTATAAAATTCTGCTGTGAGTTAATATTCTTGGAATTTAGTTTAAGACTCTGGTCTTGGCAGAAACTTGTTATGCAAATTATATCCTCCAGATGTGAAGCATATTATGGAAAATACTAAAGAATGCATCTCTATGAATGCAGCAAGAACATACAAAATAATCTATACAATGTCTTTTTATAATAAGAAACATAAAATAGAAATAAGAATTGAGACCAAAAAATGTACATTATATTGGTCTCACAAAGCTTTGACCCTGCCCAAGTTTGGAACAGGGATTTTTTCCTGCTACTGTTACTGGAATAAATTCCTTATAAAACAATGTAAATTACTCAGGGATGGATTCACCTAGAGAATCTATGCAGTAGGTGGGCACTAGAAATGAGGAGAGACAGATCTGGATACTAAAGAGCTCCTAATGTACCATTGGCTTGGTATTATCCCACAGTGAGTCAGAGAGGTGGGAAAACCAAAAGCCTAGGAAATAGCAATGACATCTTCTCTATTGCAAGATCATTTTTATATAATTTGGAAACTGAAAAATGAAACTCTGATTATTTGTTTATACTGAAAGGGCAGTGCATTCCTCAGTGACAGGTTCTGTTTTGAAATAGAGAGGCAAGGACCCTGAAAATATATCCAGCATGGCAGTCAGCTTTGAAATCTTCAGAGCTCCTGTTGCAACACGCAAAAACTTTAATCACTTTTTGCAGCAATTATTATACTTTAGGAAAACAAACAAAATAAAATAGCCCTAAACTGTGACAGGGCTTCAGGAATCGTGGTGATTTCCACCCTCCACTCTGCCACAAAGCCATTGTGAGGCAAGAGGGATGAACATGGATGTAGCAGCAGTGAGATGGAGAGTTCAGAGAGGAGCTCTCAGTCCCAGCTCATGATTTGCTCAACAAATCCCAGCTCTGCCATCCCAGGGCTGCCCCAGCAGGAGGGGGATCCTCACCCCCTCTGCAGCCTCGGCTTCAAGGGTCATGGCTGAGAAAGCTTTTCCAGAAGGCTGAGGAGTGATATCAGAAATAGTCCAAGGCTGTTTCTCAGCAATATTTACTTATTTTACAAAGTTTCGCCAGGTCCTTCAATGGCACTTTAAACTGGTCCTAGAATTAACCAGAAGAACTCGTGATGCACTTTACACAAAATACTGACCAGAGGTGCTCATAAGCTGGAATATACCTTTGTCTTCTACCTTTAGAGGGTTGTGTTCCTCTTCACATCATAATCGTTTGCATTTGTTTCAGCCTGCTTTTTTTTTATTATTTTAGCACAAAAAGGAAGGTAGTTGTAACTCAGTAAACACATTTTTATGCAAGGCTTTTATGTCTGTCCCATAAAGCTCTCAT
Organism: Erpornis zantholeuca; assembly: GCA_013400515.1. Taxonomy (NCBI): domain Eukaryota; kingdom Metazoa; phylum Chordata; class Aves; order Passeriformes; family Timaliidae; genus Erpornis; species Erpornis zantholeuca. Next base: position 296,920 of record VZTN01019122.1, on the reverse strand, counting down.
TTATTTCTTTCTTCTGCAGGCATAAAGGCTTGTTTATTAAATATAATAATAATAATAATAAAGTAGAGATAAGCTCTTTCTTAGCTGGTATTACCTAGATTCCAGTGTATTTTTCCCCAGCCTCACTTCACCACAGCTCTGTTTCCCAGTGCATAACCAGCGTGTGTCACACAGAATGAAGGCTGGCTTCAGAATCACACGTCAGGAAGATGATTGCTCTTGGAAAACACAGTGACCTTACTCTATAATTAAATGCAAAACCTGTGTGGAAAAACATTGAGGTTAAAAATCTTAACTCCTGCTCCCCAGAGACTGGTAGTGTAGAGACAAATGCTGTCATATTTGGTAATTTCTCAGTTGCTTAGTTTTGGCACCAGAGAACTCCTGCCAGGGGTTGGGAAACCACGGGCTGAAGTGGGGATGGATGCTGTTGGATCCTGAATTTGTAATGGATAGAGCTTTAATCGACAAAACCTTTGTAATTTAATTATCATCACATTCCCAAATGGCATTTTCAGATGAGTTCACTGGGAGAAAGTTTTTCTGGGATAAGAAAGAAAAAGGAGGGGACTGTGACAGGATTTCTGGGTGCCAGTGCTGTCCATGTTGTACTCTTCCATAATTCATTTTAAGCGTGCTGGAAGGTACCCTAACAGAATCAGTCAAATTTCAAGCTTAATGCAGAATATTTTGCAATATTCTCCAGAAGTAAAATGTGTTTTAGGAAAGTTTGGATTTTTTTGTCACTTGAAAAAATCTGAAATTAGGTAAATAATTTCAAATAGTAGTTTCTAACCCAGCATTTTCAGTACATCATGAGCATTTGGATAAGTGAACTCTTTCTATAAGGTGAACAGAATGAAATTACCTGATTTACTTCTTGGCTTAGTGTGGTCCTGACTTGGCAGTGGGTTTTTAAGAAATTTCAGAGAAAGGCTGGAGAAATGAGAGTTCTTTTTAACACACCTTGAATTAAAGAGTTAAACCCATTTCTAGGAGAAGTTCTGTAACATCTCAAGCAAAAGTCCTTGACCAAGAATGTAAATAGGAGAAATGTTTGTGGTAAAGTGCTGGCCTTGACCAGTGAGAGATTTCCTCTCTGTTCTTGCTGTGCATTCCGTTCTGGTGCTGTGACACAGACACGGACGGTCAGACACAGATGATGCCTCCAGCGAAGCCTGGCTGGAGGGAGAAGTTTGATTTATCAATTCCTTTTTAATAATATCTCTCTAAAAAATAAAGCCATGAACATGAGTGGTTTGTGGAAGGGCCCTGGAGAACAGGGCTGAGTCGTTCCTGCAGCACACAGCTAAAGGAGCCACCTCCCTCACCAACCCGGTCAGGACCAAGGCCCCCTGAGATGTTCAGTGAGAGTTGGTTTTCTTCTCCCACTGCCTTTTAAAATCTTTGGTTTCTGCTCTTTGACTGTTTTGAGTTGAGGAAGCCTAGTTTTGCAGCAGGTTCAGCTTAGAATGCTGTATGTTGCTGAAGCAGGCAGTCAGTGGGAAGTGAATGGCTTTTATCAACAGGTTTTTATAACTGATGAAAATAACAATGAAAAAAGAAGTGTGAACCTTGGCTGTGTGTCACTGCTATCAGTGTTCATCTTGGTTTTGACATCAAAATGCTCTAAATGACCAAGAAAATGATCTGGGAGACACCAAGAAAATGTCAGGAAATTTTCTGTGACATTGTGAGCTCCTTTCACTCCCTTCCTTCACATCTCTGCAGAAATCTGAAGTGAAGTTGCAGTGATGGATGAGCCCTGCAAGTCCTCTGGGGCAGGTTAGGTAAACCTTGAGGGTCAGGCTTTGGTCTTTAAGCTGCTTTTCACCTGTAGCAAATACTGCATTTGGTGGTCTTTTAAAACCCTGGCAAAGATTTTTTTAAATTTTTTAAAATTTATTTTTTATATTTTTTACTGCCCTTCCAGTACCAGTCAGGGGTCTCCTTGTCCTCTCTGTAGGAGGCTGGCTGGACAGAGGAGGTGACCCCGAGCCTGCCTTGTCTGTTGTCAGCCCGCCTTGCTCTGTGATGGTTGTTCCCTGTTCCCATAGAATCCTCAGGTGCTCCAAGCCCAGCTGGTGCAGCCCACATTCCAGAAGGCTCTTGCTGGACTTGCAATGCAGGATCTGGGTGTGCAGCCCTGCCTGAGCAGTAGGCTGGCTGCTGCTGTGTGATCAAACCCCTCAGGAATGAGTTCCTCAGCTCGCAGGGAGAGTCAGGCTTTGACAGGCCACGTGAAGTTTCCTTGGGTTAAAACTTTGCCTCTTCCTATCCAGCCAGCAGCCAGTAGAGAGCAATATTGCACACACATGAGAAATTAGTTCAATAAAGTGTATTATTCTAAGGGGAATTAGCCACTATAATTATTGTTTTCCTTCTCAGTAGTGCCGTAATAACTAAGCTATGCTTAAAGGAGTTTAAGCTTTGCTAATTTTTTCATTCTTCTCAATACTTTATCTTATGTGTAGTCAATGGCTTGTCAAACCTGAAGCTGACTTATTTGGTGTTACATATTTGAAATGATTTATTCACTAAGAACCCACTAATGGGATGTAACACATAAAAATTACATTAAAGAAAAAATCCTTTAATCAGCTAGTTGAATAAAGCTTTCTGCTTCTATGATGAATTTATATAGGCTCCCTATTTTGTATAAGCTAATATTATTTTCAGAATTCAATTTGGATTCGATTACCACAAAGGAGTCATAGAATTGTAATGTGTGTACATATTACATTAGTGCATTAGTACTTCAGGCTCTCCTTCAACTCATTTTCTGCCATCTTCTTTATCAAATTTAGTCCAAATTTTCCTGGTATAATATTCATGATATAAATATATATATGTGTTATATATATATACATACACATATAAATATATATATAAACATCAAAATAACTTATTACCTTAATACCTGTCCATAATGATAGTTTTTAATCTGCAGTCTTTCAAGTAAAGATCAGATGATCAAACTTGAATAACTTATCCAATCCCTCCTGAAGTCTCTGAACATGGTGAAGAAAATAACAACCCTGGATACACACTAAATATATCTATATAGTTTTATAGTAGACCCTGTGTTTGAGTGACCCTCAATAAAAATAAAAATCCTAGACCATAAACCAGCCCTGGTCTTCTTTCACACATCTATTCTGGAGCTGAGATGATTCTGAACCAAAAATGACAGCATCTCTCCTCGTTTGGGTCCAGAGTGTGAGAATGGCCTCTGTCTCTTGACAAGTATTTCAGGTCTAGCTTTAGGATGTGAGCATGTGCTCCCAGGAGCTGAGAGCTTGTCCCTTGCCTGGCAGGAATAGGCTTAATGAAATAAAAGAGCTGTAAGATCAGCTACATTACTCAAGATTATTACTTTCTGCCACATTGTGTATTCATACCATAATTTACCACCACAGGAGATCACAGGAGCAAACTCAGGCTTTCACAAAGGCCTTTGTGGTGGTGTGGCTGCAATCAGAGGCAGCCACACTGTAATGAGGCAATCAAATCCCACACTCCAGCACGCCCAGGGCCTGCAGAGGGGGCTGAAGGCACTTCCCTCCTCTTCCCCATCCACCCACCCAGGAGACAGTGCACAAGTGGTTGTGAGTTATGTGGATTTAGCATTTTATCCATATGTCAAGAGCCAGGAGCTCCTGAAGGCTAAGGACAAGATGAATGGGATAAATGTCCATCAAATCCACAATAAAATTTCCTTTGCTTTGGGAATTCCTCACAACTTGTTGAAGATCTATTGATTTAACTGATCATCTGCCAGAAAGAACATAGTAGTGGCCTTTGAAGCAGAGAGAGATACTGCAAAAGAGGAAAGGAAATTAAAATGTGGGAAAGAGAAAGTATATGGCTGTTAACAGAAATAGACTTGACCATGTTTTTGCTCTTCCCGTGGAAATCTTTCACTGACTTCTGAGGCATGAACTTTTTTATCTTCAGATTTCAGGGGATCTTTCAGCTTCCACCTGTTGGGTCTTATTTTGGTGGAGAGTGCTGCCATTAGCTTTGGGATATCAGCATAAAGCTTACATATCCAAGAACATCTGACTTGATGGGAATAGAGATGATGCCAGAACAATTTTTTGCTTTCTCTTTCATACCCCTCTTATATACTCTTTTACATAGGTTCATGTACTCTTAGTGCTTTTAGCTCACACATTTGTAACTTCCCAAGGNTCCCGTGGAAATCTTTCACTGACTTCTGAGGCATGAACTTTTTAATCTTCAGATTTCAGGGGATCTTTCAGCTTCCACCTGTTGGGTCTTATTTTGGTGGAGAGTGCTGCCATTAGCTTTGGGATATCAGCATAAAGCTTACATATCCAAGAACATCTGACTTGATGGGAATAGAGATGATGCCAGAGCGATTGTTTGCTTTTTCTTTCATACCCCTCTTACATAATCTTTCACATGGTTTTATGTATTCTTAGTGCTTTTAGCCTACATACTTGTAATTCTCCAAGGCTGATAACTCAGCTCAGACCCATGGCACTGTTAAACCTGGAGAGCAAACATCCTGGGAGCCCCAGACACCAAGGGCCTCTCCAGAACACATTCTGTAACCTCAGCCAGGCCCATCCAGGGGGAAGGTTCCTCAGAACAGGGGGTTCACTCCAGCCTCTCACTGGGGAACCTTTGATAAATATGTTAATTTTGCAAGGCTTATAATTGTGTGTATTTCGGTGTGAAAGGTGTACATGCATTTTTGGGGCATTCCACCCGGACCAAGTGCTGTCCCCCAAGGATCCTGAAATAAATACCGAGGTAAAAACCCCCTTTCCCCATAAACCATGTTTTGGTTTTAATTTTAAGACCAGGGAAAGACAACAGAGATTTTTTTATAGATTGAGTCCAGCTTGTCCAAAGACATAAAGGGTCATAGGTGTGCCCAGCTGGCTGAAAAGAGCAGGGTGTCCCTGTCTGAATCCTCAGAGCTGGGCAGCAAAGCTCAGCCCTCTGTCATGACTTCCCCTGCTGTCCCCATGCCTGTTGCCCACCCCCAGTGGGTAGCACATCTGGCTGCTGGCCTCTGTTCCTTCAATGTGCCTCGTGGCCAGTGAGCTGTACCATATTCTATGATGCTCCTGAATAAAGGCAGCTCAGTCTTTTGCTCTATTTGCTCTATTATTCAGGGTTTTCTTTTTTTAGGCACTGGTCTTTATTAAATTTTAATCTTCTGAGACATGATTGATACAATGACTGGAGAAAATAAAAGAAGACTGCAGAGCTTCCTCCTTAGGTCAAAAAGCTGTGACAGGATAGCTTGGTAACATGAAGCAGAAAAGAGCTAACAAATCTCACTCACTAATTTCCTTTTCTCTCTGGTGAAGTCTTTTCAAAAGCTCATTAGCTAAGCCCAGATTCTCACTGTCTCCATCAGCCCAGCTAAGCAGAGGCCAGGAGGGCATGTTGGACACCAGAATCTGAGATGCAGGGTCAGCTGGAATGAGACTCTGCCGTGTGCTGGGGTTTGTGACAGCACCATTTCCTGGGAGGGCGTGGGAGCTGGGAGATTTCTGTGCAGTGCCTAGAAGGGGGAAAAAAAATATGAAACCTGAAGTCTCTGCAGTGTTTTATTCTGAAAGTGCACCTTTTTGTAATGAGGGGTCCTGGCTTCTACCTCTCTCTCAACATTTCTTTCTATCAAAAAGAAAAAATATAACAGAGAAGTATTTTCAATATGTAGCAAGACAAATGTGAATAGAAAGAGGAATAAAGGGGCATCTGGCCAACTTTTCTCCTACTCCCACTGCAGAATTCTGGCTTTTCTCTCCTTTTGAAATGGTTTCACTGTATTGTTCCGGAGAGGGATGATGAGCCACTGAAAATAATTTCAGATGACTTTCTAATAAATCAGATTTATGAAGAGATCCAAGAGTAAATTAGGATGAATTTTTCAGGGAAAATTAATCTTGAAAAAAAGTATGGAAAAAGAATGTACCTCTCAGAACTTTTTGAGATTTTCTTCCAATGACAACCTTTTGTTTGTCTGAGCTTCCATCCAGGCCATTAGTTAGCTTTAATAAAATAAGGATCTTAAAAAATTCCTACAGCCAAGCCTGATTTAAGATGTATACATATGGAGACACTTTCATCTGAGGAAAGGTCAGGTCCTGTGTGCTTTGAGTACTCCCAATTCAGATTTCTTTCAGAGAAAGTAAAAGGTTCTGAGAACCAAACAAAAGCCACCATCACTCTCAGGAACCCTCCCTCCATTCAACATCATCTCTTGATATTAGCATGGACTCAGTTTGCAGTCTCCATTCACTGCTCCAACGTGCCTGCCTTCAAAGAGGAGTGTGCATTCAGTCTGAATTTGTTGGGGGTTCCCGATAAAGACACCCTTGTTGGTTTTAATTTTATGCTCTTGATGAACTTGTTGGAGAGAAGGATGAGGAGAGGGATGTTCCCAGGACAGGGTGGGCATCAGCTGTGTTTTTGTGGCCTGCTTGGGATGCCTCCTGTGCCATGGTGTCTCCCAGCAAGCCTTCCCACCCACCCTGTGCTGCTCAGGGACGTTGTGATGGCTGTGGGCATCCATAAATGCACAGAATTAACTCATGATGCTCCACTTAGGGTACGTTGCTGTGCAAAGAGTCTGCCAGGCTCTGAGCAGTGTGACAAGATGGCAAAGCAAGCAGCAGAAATACACTGCTGTTTCCTTCACGTTCTTGAGCTCTTTTTCCTTTGTATGGTTTTTTGATTGTGTTTAGATGTAGAACTACATCATGCTACAGCTTCTCCTTGCCTCTGAGGAAAGATCCAGAGGCTTCATCCAGAGAAAAGCAAAAGATTTGTACTGTGAATGTCTAGGGAGAGATTCAGAGGACTGAAGTTGCCACTAAGCACCTACAGAGGTGAAAGAAACAAAGCTTGGGAGGAAGAGAACATCTTCAGCATAAAAAGAATAAGAAAAAAAGAGAGAGATTGTCCCCAGCAGGGATGACATGGGGATATGCTGGGTCAGGTAGGGAGGCAATCCTGAGCAAATTTCTCCTTTTAGCTCATGGTATTATAAAAGGTTATTTTGAATTCTTATTTTGGATTTGAGGTAGTTAATCTAATCAAACTGGTTGAGTGAATAGAACTGTACTGCTGTCATCTACTGAACTAAAAAACCTTCCCAATTTACTGTGGTGATCACCTCCATATTGGTGTGAATAATAGTCACTCTCGATTAAATTCAGAAACCCAGTACTTTATCTACGTTAGGTGCTGTGTATTTTTCTCACTCCCATCGGGCTTGGCAGCCCTGTGGGACAAACCTGTGTGTCTGTGAGTGTCCCAGAGCACACAGACTGTCAGGGTTCTGTCTGCCAGTGCAGCCCAGCTCCGTCCCTGTGCTCTCCCTTGCTGTCAGCGTGGGGCACGGGTTTCTCTACCTTGTGCATCGTGAGTTCAGAGCCTTAATGCAATGAGAAGAGAATGAAAAATAAGTGTTGCTGCTGTCTTATAGCAGAATTTCTTAGGGAGCATGGACCTGATTGTTTAATGGAAGAGCTTTGAGCTATCTAGGTAGGCCTCAGAATTTGGGCCTGTGTTGAAGTAACAAAGCCTGTTGTGCAGCAAAAAATTCTTATTAAGGTGTGTTTTAGTTTTAGATAGGATAGTTGTATTGTAATCACAGTAACTGTCTTAACTTTGAATTGTTTTGCATTCCTTCTCACTTTGTACACCAATTAAAAAGCACCTGAAACTGTAAACTATCTAAACTCTATATAACCCGACATTTTGAGATAATAAAAGGAAAACACATGATAAACCACATTGTTTCAGATCGTCTGTTGCACTGTCCCAGCCCCCATTTAGGGGCCCTGGCTTTACTGTCTGAAAGTCCAGAACAGCCACATTATTTTAACTTAGTAGCGCTGTGATATCAGAAGCCGCTTGGATTGCAAAGTAATCTCAGGATAGGTGTGTGTTCCTGATGCACTTCATGTGCAGCCTATATGTATGGCACAGACATTATAAAATGACAAAACAGTTCGACACAGTGAATAGGCAAATGTCGTAGAGGAATTTCACATCGATTCAATTCCATTTACAGCTCATAAATTCACTTAGCATTTCCGCACACTTCCGACGTTGCCGCGGCACAGCACGAACGTTCTGATCCCGAGGAGACGCTCACAGGCTCTGCCCTCAGCCTGTGCTTGTGGCAGCGGGGATGGGAACATGTGAATGCCTTTTGTGCCTTCTTTTTGGCCACCAGAGCACAGAGCTCAGGCAGGGAGCATCCCAGGGACACAACCAGCAGCCATCCCTGTGTAAGTGTTAGCAGAGGGGAGCTGCAGCCTTGTTGGGGTGCTGGGGACCCCGATGGCCTCTGGCCCTGCTGTCTTCCTTATCTCAAGGTCCCACGTCCCAAAAAGATGAAACAAAGCTTCTTTCTGCTTTTTCAAGGTTTGTTTATTTTTTCTTATCAAAGCCCCAGAGACACAGGCTGTGCTATTGCTTCCAATAACTCAATGTTAGATTGCAATGACATCGCATGGCAGGTAGCTTTTATATCTACTATCAACCAGTTAGGAAATTCTACGTATCTTATTTTGTTCTCAACACCAATTGACATTTCATTGACATGTCCCTTCTACTCTAAATTTCCTCCACCAACCAACAAACCACAGGAACTTGTGTCAGAGAAGAAGGAAGAGAAGGAGAAGATAAGAAGAAGGAGAAGAAGAGGAAGCTGACACCCTGAAATCTCCATGTTGCCTCTATATAGTACATAGAGCAAAATCTTAAAACTAGAGCTAAACTCTCTGTGGTACACTAAACAAAAATCCTTTCACCTCTCTGGTGCATCCAAGTCCTCCCAAAAGAGAAGGGAGCTTCTCCCACAAGCTTAGGTCACAGGCTAAGCTATCTTTTGAGGAGCTCTGGGGTTAAAAGGACCCCCAGAGGGGCAGGAGAAGCTCTCGAGCTTCCCTGGAGTCCCTGTGTGCTCTTTTCCTGGGAATGGGCAGTGTCTCTGGCTGACATCTGCATGCACCATGTGTTGGGGTGAAGCCTGGCCCCCCGAGGAGAGCCCCTGCCCTGGCAGCCAGCCCTGTGCTGTGTCTGACCCCCGTGCTGCCAGGTGTCCGGGAGTGCTTCCCTGGGAATGCCACTCTCCCTGTCTGTGCTCTGGAAATGTGTGAGCTGCATGTGTACAACCAGCACAAAAGGCAGATAAAGCAAAGGTTAATTGGATGGAGCTGTTAGTGGTGCGAGGCAGACAGGAATGTCAGTTTTCAGTGTGTGTGCATGCTCTCCTCAGCAGATGCGAAGGCAGGTCCGACCACTCCTGGCTAATAGCTCATCTTGTTTCTTGTAGGAAGCATAACCCTGTCTTCCATCTAACAGTGAGGGTGGAAATTGCTAGAGTGAGAGGAAAAACCCTGTTATTGTGTTGTTTTCTTTAGGAGGAAAGGATAATTGTGTGAGTGCACTCATTTATACAGAATTCCGTGTGTAAGGACAGTAGCAAAACTAAGATACATTTTCCTAAGACTCTGGGGAGCAGCATGTCATGGATTTAATATGGAATAACCCACAGAATAATCTGTGAAAACTCTTTGTGTTTATTTCACATGTCTCTTACTTGTTACCATAAAATCAAAATACATCCTATACCACTATGTGAAGGTTATATATTAGTATATTTTAATTAGTTAGAAAGGTTTACTTTAGGAAAAAAATGGTTTGATGAAATAAATATATGTGATGGTTTTACATTGCAAATACATTTTGCTGCTTTATTAGGCCTGTAAATTCATCTCAGCAGCAGCTAAAGCAAACAACAGAGAAAAGTTGCCTGTTTATAGCTACCAGAGCAATTAATTAAAAATAAGATAGTTTTAAGCTCCTCATGTGTGTGTAGTGAAGGCCATGATATTTCAAGGTGATTTTGAGGGCAAACACTTTTATAAAGGTTTTGAAATGCCTTGGTTGGCTAATCAAGCTCATGGGTGTTGCATATCAAAAACAAGCCCTTTCCTTGGAGCTGTCCTCCTCCCACAACTAGCATCCTTGCTGCACCTTCCTGCGAGGTCACTTCTGCAAAGAACAGATGTGGAGATAAAACTACTTTTTCACCTTCAGAGCTGTTTTTTACAGGTCAAAACTAAAGGATTTTAATGAAATGTTACAGTGAAAAGCACACTACATGCTATGCAAATTCTTAGGTGTGGATAAGCAGAGGTTATCACTTGCTACTGCTGTGAATCTGGCACCTTTTGATAGAATAATTATCTTTTAAAAGAAAAAGCAAGAATTCCCATTAATTCTGTGCTGTACACTGCACTGGGAGTGATGTATGAGCCTTATTAGTATATACAGATTCATGAGAAACCATAGAGTCCCTGAGAAGAAAAATCTCTCAAATTATTGCATTTTACCTCTCTAACCTTTGCTCTTATGCAAGGTCAGGCTGCATATTTAATATGCATACTGGCCCCATGCTTTCTTTAAAGATCGAGGCTGCTGAAGGCTGAGCTGAATTTGCCACCCTAAGCACCCTCAACACTGCAAGCAGCATGAAGAGTTTGTCAGGTCATGATTCCAATTTGCCTGAGAGATGAGAAATTATTGCATCCTCTGGTACTCAGATCCCCACTCAGGCAAACAGAAACTTTTCCAGAGGTGTTATTTAAAACAAGTAAACCTTTCTTAACCATTTGGTGCCTCTCTCTTGGTGAAACTAGCTAACTATGCATAGAAGTAGCAAAGAAATAGCTAAATAATTGTTGTTTCTACTGGTGGAAGAAGAATTAAATGTAGAGCTGCTAAAGGAAAGGAGACAGTGGAGGTGAAAGGGAAAGGTAGAAGGCAAGAGGAACAGAACTTATTTTCCTCTCAGTAATTTGTGTGTTGTAGTAGCCCTTTTAAAGGTTAAATTTTGCTGTATATTGAAAGTCATCAGCTATGGGTGTGAGAAGATTCAACAAAAGTAATTTCTTATTGGTACATAAAGAAAAACTTTCTGAATCTGCAGGGGAGTGTGTCAAAAGGCAGGGTTTACCTAAAGCTTGACCACGAACAAATCTGGCCAACTGGAGGTTTAATGAACACGGATTGCTTTTAAAATCCAGCTTTTCATAATAATTTTCATAAAGAAGTGCCCAAGCACCCCCCTCAGCAGTGAAATAAAGCTTTCCCATCTGGTCAGAGGAATGCTGGCAGTGCTGCTGGCTCCTGGGCCAGGCTGGTGCAGGGCTCGCTGCCCACAGGAGGTGTTTGGTGAGAAACCAAGCACAGAGGAATTAGTGACTTAGCAGAGATGACTCCATGATAATTCCTAGGAGACAGCAACTCATTTAAAGGAGTACAAATGAAGAAAGCCATTTCTTATAAGACTGGCTAGTGCTTCTCTTTAATGATCTGGATAATCAATTCATACTAAGGTTAGAAGGAGATGGAAGGAAATCCAAGCTTAATCTCGTTTTGACACAGAGTAATTAGGCACTTCCCAAGAGCAGATGGTTTTGTATTGTAATTATAGTGCCCCCAAATGATCACTAAAACAATGCTCACAATTCCTCTGTGATGTGTCTTGACAGATTCATAAATTGAAGAAAAGAAAACTTTCCTAGGTCCCTTACTGCTGCTGTTTTCCTAAGTTTCATTTAGAAAATGCACTTGTGTGTATATGTTAATGACTTTTCCTGCTTGAATTCAGTTAGTAGAAGTGGTCTGCAAGGGTAAAATCTATGATTTGTCCTGTATGCAGGCACCTGGGCCCTGCAAATGCAGTGTGGAGAGGATTATTTGCACAGGACGCAGGGCACTGGTTTCCAGGGAGACACATACATCACGCTTGGGGTAACAGGGGCCTTGGGAGAGTGAGAGGGGGCAGAACAGTCCTGTGCTCATCCATTTCCTTACTGATTGGGAACTCAAAGTAAGAGCCTGGTAGCTTTCTAATGACTGTCCCACTGGTGGGCATGGGCTGTCCGCTGTGGCAGTGACCACTCACAGCACCGATGCTGAGCTGCTTTATATCCAAGTTACTTCCTTGAAAGAGAGACGCCTGTGGGGCCTCCTTGTGTGATAAAAATCATCCTGGTGTTTGTCACCAATAACTGATGCCTTAGGTTTTAACTTTTATATTTTTCAAACCCTGTACTGCTAGTGTGACTCTCAAGTTTTCTGTAGCTTTTTAAGTGCTGTTCTCTCTGCTAAAATAGACATAACAAAACCTGTAACTTGCTCTCCAAGGACACCCAGAACAAGAATTGTGAACCTTCATCTTGGGAAGAGGGGAGAAGGCTTGGGGGAAATCACATCCTTGGCTGGGTTCTGCTTGGTGAATTTATGTTGATATAAAAGTGGGAAGAACTTGTGAGCTGTCATTGTCCATTTTGGGATGCACTGAGGCAGGAGCCTCTGGAGCCCAAAGTGTGCACCTGAAAGCCTTTCCAATAAATCCTTCCGTTATTCCTTTATTCCAGTCTAGTCTCTGTTTTGAGGTAGCCATTTCAGGCATCATAACGTGCAGTGATTAAGGTTCTGTTTGCTCTCTCTGCTCGTCACCCTACAGCTGGCCAGAGATGGGGCTGCAGGGCTGCTCCTTGTTCCTGTGCCTGCTTCCAGGCTGGAATAATCTCCAGCAGGATGTGGCAGGGCTCAGATTAGTGAGGCAACACGGGGCTCTGCCACCAAGGATCAGAATAATACCCCAGTGGAGGCACTGCCTTCAGAGCAGTAAAAGTTTGTTGTGGAGATCTCCTGGATGAGTGCTGGAAGTGGACTTTGAATAATCTCGCTGAAAATTAAATAGAAGTGCTGCCTAGACACCTTGTTCTGAAGTAATCTTTTATTCTGTGGACAATTTAAGTGCATTTTCTAGTCAAATTGCATTAAGCCTGAGTTTAATTGTGTGCCTGTGAACATACACACAAAATAAGGTACAAAGCTGGAAAAATGGGTGTTTCCAATTGTATCCAGCAGAGATAGAGTGTAACACCCCAATGTCTAAATGGATTTAGTGACAAGCCATACTACGGCTAAGTGGAAATTTTTTTATTGCTCCTCAAAGAGTGAAGTAATTTGTAGGTTATTTTGGTAGGTGTTCTGAATGGAGTGCACAAAACTGCAGCTGACAGGTAATAGGAGGCAGATATGGAGTATAAAAGCAATCACAATCCCATCACAAGGTAGGTTGTAAAATCTGGATTATTCCTTACCCTGTGAATTCAAGCAGAAGCACTCTCTGGAGCAGATCAGAAAGTAGCTTTAAAGCACACTTTCGCTATCAGGTGCTGCTTTTAATTCCTTTGATATAAGATGTCTCTCAGCTTATCCATTCTCGTTGCCCTCCAGATTCCAGCTGAAGTGTAGGTAATGTGGATAGTCATGGGGTCTTTTTTATTGTCTATTGATAATAATGTATTTATTAAATGACTTACAAGAAGCCAGACCTTTCTAAGGCATTGTTTTAGTGGAGGTGAGCATAATAACTCAGTTTCTTGTACGTGCCCTGGTGACAGTTCCATGAATTCTCTTCTCTCTCAGCTTAATTCAAAGATAATTTTCACAGCTTGATTTAGTCTTGTATCTTCTCCAGATGTGTTCATTGAGGTAATAGATGGGCAAAGAAAAACAAATCAATGCTCACATCATAGTACATACTATATTTGGCTCAGGCTAAATTATATGTAGTATTTTAAGCACATCTTTCTTGCCCTGAAGAAAAACAAGTGGGAAAGACAACCCTTTTGGGGTTGAATAATTGCATACAGTATTTTCTTTAGGAGATTCTGCAGCTTCTTTTAAAATTCCACGGAAATTTCTGTATAGGAAAATCCACACACAGGATAAGAGCATGAAAGAGAGAGTGCAAGGAAATGAAAGGCTCTTCTAGAGCAAAAGCCCTAATTAATTGGGGCTTATGGTTGGATATTGGTGTGATAAGCTCAGATGGCACTCAGGACACCAAGAGTGACCTGTCTGCACCAGGGGTGGTGGGAGGCAGGCGTGCTGCAGTGTTTGTGGGTTGGTGTTGCCTGCCAAGGGCAGTCAGCCCAGCAGTGAGTGCATGGAGCACCTCTGGTGCAGCAAACTCACCGAGGGTGGGTGAATGCCTTCAGGGGGCAGACAGGGGCAGTGCCCCGGGGGGAGGAGTGTGGGCAGTCATCAAGGTGCTGGGGGCCCCGATGGCCTCTGGCTCATCTTTCTTCTTATTTCAGTTTCCCATGTCCTGAAAAGATGAAACAAAGCTTCTTTCTGCTTTCTCAAGGTTTATTTTTTCTTATCAAAACCTTGGAGGCACAGGCTGTGCTGAGGCTTCCAAGAACACAAGAACAGAATGCAATGGCTACCCAAGGCAGGTAGCTTTTATATCTACTATCAACCAGTTAGGAAATTCTACGTATCTTATTTTGTTCCCAACACCAGTGAATATCAATTTCATTGACATGTCCCTTCTACTCTAAATTTCCTCCACCAACCAACAAACCACAGGAACTTGTGCCAGAGAAGAAAGGAAGAGAAGGAGAAGAAAGAAGAAGGAGAAGAAGGAGAAGCCGACACCCCGAAACCTCCATGTTGCCTCTATATAATATATAGAGCAAAAGCTTAAAACTAGAGCTAAACTCTCTGTGGTACACTAAACAAAAATCTTTTCACTTCTCTGGTGCATCCAGGTCCTCCCAAAAGTGAAGGGAGCTTTTCCCACAAGCTTAGGTTGCAGGCTAAGCTATTTTTTGAGGAGCTCTGGGGTGAAAAGGTCCCCCAGAGGGGCAGGAGAAGCTTTCCAGCTTGCCTTGACTCAAACAGGCAGTGCAGAGAGGAATGTCTGTGTGGGCACGGGAGGATGGAGAAGGGCAGAGTGAGCTCTCTGAACAAAGCACATCAGAGCAGGGTTTTATTTCACAGCACTCACGTTGCAAACACGCCGAGGCGGCTGAGCACGGTCTGAAACCCCATTCCAGTCATTATCCCGTGCTTTACAAACCTGCTGGTTGGGAATGCACATGGTCATATCAAACCCATGGCTTTGGCAGAGCCCTGTGACCACAGGAGGATGATCATTATTACCCTTGCAGTTGTTACCATGCCAATGTGGCACTGTACGAGGCAGGAGTCCCCAGAGCAAGTCTTTTATAGCCATATTGGAACAGTTAAATAAGAGGATGATTTGAACATACTGAGAATTACTGTTCCGGGGTATTTTGATGGAAAATGTCTTCTGATCACATAAAATATATCATGCCTACCTGAGGTTGATTTCCTCAGACTTTCATTGAGAAAAAAGGCAGCATTGCTGCATTTTGTTTTGCAAAACCAACCGCTTCAAATATAATTTAAAATGGGATAAAAATGAAATATTTATAACAAGGAGGGGAAGAGGCAGCATCAGAAGGAAAAGGAAAATGGGATGTTTGAATGAGATGTGAACATTCCCTCATCACTGCCCCCTGCTTCCTTCACTGGGAAACATCCTCACATCTGACCTGATTTTAGAAGAGATCTTATATCTTCTAGCAAAAAAGAAAAAAAACAAACAAAAAAAGAAAAGCACCCTTTTTTATCTTTAACAAGATGATGGTATGACTTTCAGTGCTTTTGAAAATGATGTCACTGGTCTAATCTATGAAGATAGTTTATAGTGGTCCTTAACAGGATTACTCACTGTGTTTGCTGCCAATCTCATCCTCACAGGGCGAAGGTAAGCAATGCAGACCAGGTCACGGCCGTGCTGCTGCAGCTGGGGATTTACCCTTTCAAGGCAGCTGTGCATGGAGAGCTGGATTTCCTGGCAGGGCTCTGGGCCACTATTAAAGAGGTGTCCTGCGATGGAGCAGCCGGGAGGGTGCCAGGCTCTCCATGCTGCTGGAGCACTGGGACAATCCTGGAGCACAGGATGGTTGTTGTGGCCATCCCTGGGCAGGGCCAGCAGGGCACAGAGCACAGGGCAGCCTCCCCCAGAGAGCTGCATCAGTGACTTCTCAGAGACATCCCCGGAGCGCAGAGGTAATCAAGTTGTGGCCTAATTAAACCTCATTGCTGCTGTGATGTCTTTCTCCCTGTGGTGTCCAAGACAATGAGCTGCAATAAAGGAGGGCTGGCAGGGTGGTTTTGGATCTCTTAGCAGGTCAAACAACTGTGGTATATGAGTGCTGATCATACAGAGAGACAAAAGGCTAAGATTTGTTAACTTTATCCCTCCTGCCAAGTCGAATTTGATACCTATTTGGCAGTGCTAATTAAGCCATCTTTCATTCTTTTCCATTCCCTACTAGATAATTACTTACAAACAGAACTGTTGAACAGCTGAAACCTATTTAAAATTACTTCTACTTTGTCATATACAAAATTTTCATATAAAAAAGGTGATGTGTATAATACTTTAAAGTCAAAGTTTCTCTTTTAAAGACACTGGAATATATTAATGCTGTCAGTCTCTCTGAGACCTCTAATGATCACCTAAACACACTAAACTAGGCTTTATTTGTAATTCTGGCTTTGTGGAGAAATCCAATAGTGTTCAATGACACATGTAAAATTTTCCCTTGATGCCTTTCACAGTATTGTAGAAGTAACCATACTATGCTGTAAACAAGAACTATAACAACAAAAAAATATTTAACAAAGTGATATAGTTTTGGACTAAAATAGAACTGACGGGCAGAAATAATTAATAAATAATACTTAATTCCTCATTTATTTCTATTGAAATAAAACTCAGAGCTTAATTTAATTTTCCTCTGTATTATGAGGCAGTGTAAGGGTGTAATGATGGCATGTTGTGTGATTTTCTTGTGAGTTTTCCATACCTGGAATTTCTTTGAAAGTTCAGAATTCAGCCAGAGCCCCAGTTTGCCTTTCTTGTTGGGTTTGGGGTTTGTTGTTCTGTTTTTTTGGTTTTTTTTTTTTTGTTTGTTTTTTTGGTTGTTTTTTTGTTGTTGTTGTGGGGTGTTTTTTGTTGTTGTTTGGGTTTGTTTGGTTTGTTTGGTTTGTTGGTTTGTTTGGCTTTTTTTTCCAAGCAAGTTTTCAGCTTGCTTAAGGAAAGAACTTGTAAACCAATTCTCATAATTCAACAGCTAATAAACTAAAGAATTAAAAGAATTTTGAATAGAATAGCATATTAGCACTGTGATCTCATGCTTTACAAATAATCTTGTTCATGAATTGTCTCTATTTACATTTACCAGTGTAACACATTTAATGCAAGGCTAGACTATTTTTTTTTCCATTGGTGGCAGAAGAGTCCTCTGCCTGGAATTCTTTTTCACTTTTGCACTCAAAATCATCTTGGAAAAAAATAGCAAGTGTTTTAAAAAATGGATAAAATAATGGCCTTGTAATAAAGCAATTCAGGTGCAATTAGTCTAAAAGCAAAAGAACAAAAATTTTATTAGCTCTTATGAGAACATAATGGGGTTCTTTGTTTTCATTCTGCCTGTGGTATGCAAAGTAAGTAATTTTTTATGTTGTGGTGCATTCTTTTTAGTAACCACTGTTACCTCTTAATTCATACATCAAACACCCAAAGATCTGCTCACTAAAATCATTCCAATTTTCCCCATAAGCTACTCTCCCCTTTTTGAGGAGAACACCACAAAAAAACCACAAACAACCCAAACCAGAACTGAATGACCTAATGTTTCTTATCTGAGGGTGATGAAAATTTTTATTTGTTCTTCTTAATCACTGGAGGAGCAGTGAGCCCCACTCAGTTCTGTTACTGCTGGAACCACAGAGCAGAACCAGCTGCCATCACAGAGTGGCAGGAGATTTCTGATTCCTTCCCCTTTGGGCTTCTGAGCCCTGGAGATTCCTGAGGGTTTTGTCTTTCTCAGTGCAGCTGCTCAATACTTCGAGGACCTGAAAACCACCACAAAGAATCTGAAACCTTGACACCTGAAAGTAGGTACCTGCTGAGAAATGGGAACTCAAAACTGAAGGCCACCTAAATCAAGAGTCCCTTTTCCAGTGCCCAGAATCCATATAGCTACTTTAACCCTTTTGCCCTGGCAAGTCCAGCTTTAATTTGTCTGCAAATTTATCACACCTAGGAGGAACATAATGCACATGTGACACTCTCTTTCAGGGTCACCATAACTGAAAATTATGGTTTTGCTGATGGAAACAGTGAAACCTCCTCATGAGAGGCTCCAGATTGGCTTCCCCTGAGCAGTTTGGCCACCAGGGAATGTCTAGAACCTCTTTCTTGGCTCTGCAGTGTCCTTCTGAATCTGTGTCTCAGAAGTGCTGCTCCCCATATCTTAACATTCAGATGCTCTGGAATCCAGCACCTGAAGCACACCAAGTACCCAGATGAGGGAGGAAGGGCAGGAAAAGAGATGGAATTTTGTCAATAGTCATACAGATTCCCATTAAAAAATTCCCATTTTATGCTTGTTGAAACTGTGGGAAGGGTATAGTTTTCTAATGAAAAGGTTTTAGTGATTAAGCAGAGAATAATTGGAATATTTTTTGACCATCTAATGAGCCAGAAGGAGGGGCCACCAAATGTTGAGGAATCAATGTGATAATGGGAAGAATTTGCATTAAAAGGTGCCTGAGTCTCATAGTGTCAGAGAAACTGTACATGAAAATCATGACAATTTAGCAGATTAGCTCTAAGTATTCGTGTGACATATAAAATTTAGAAATAAACTTTTTATATCTATTCAAAACTAGTTTTATGATGATTTGCTAAAGAAATCTGCCATCTCTAGTTATGTTATAGGTCCATTCCCATCAGCTCTCTTTGAACCTGATCAGCCTGACAGTAGGACAGATCTCAGAAAACTCTTTTACTGTCAATGTACACAAAAACATATGCCCAAATAATTTCACACTGTAATAGAGAGAAGGCTGAAATATCAGCTCAAACCTGCTGGGAGATCCCAGAGAATCAGCTCTTGAGAAACCTGTGGAAAAGTAGCCTGTGTAAATGCTGCTAATTGTGCTAAAACCTGCTTTTTTCTTGTCCAGTTTGCCATCATTGATTAGCAGAAACAAATTCATCTTGGACTTGGGTGTTTTGCTCAGAAAAGGGGAAGGTTGCTGAGTGGAAGGAAAATCTAAATCAACTGACCTAAATCAAGTGCTGCAGGACCCCTCTGGTATTTAGGTTATGGCATCAAGAGGTTTTCAAGGCTTGGCACGTTTGCCATGCCAGCTGTAGGCACATTTTGGTCAGATTGGTGGCTGTCCTGACACGTCGTGCAAACCTTGCAATGACACAAGGGACTGGATATGTGTTGTCAGATGCTATTTTCTGTTCTATTTTCTCCCCTCTTGCCCTGGTCCCTTCTCTTGCTTCCAGGATTTTACAGCATCTGAAATGACAATGTCAGAAATGACACAAAACTGCATCACACAGGACGTTGCCACCGCAGGAAAAGATGACTGAGGCAAGCTCAGGCTGTCTGAACATCTACAAGAGCACTGTCATGTCTCATTCATTCCCTGGCCACAGCTGCAGGACCAATGATTTTTCCTAGCACTGTGCTTTATTTCTGGAGAGGCTTATTTGAATGAAAATACTAATACAGGCAAATTAGTTTGAACTGAGATAGAACCATTTGGCTTTCTGATTTATTTTCTGTTCAGTAATTCAGGAGATGCCTTCTGTCTCTGAGTGATTTTTCTTCTGATGGGACTCACAGAAGTGTGCATTTGGAGTGGGTAGGCCCAAAACTCAGCTTCTCACACCAGGGTGCTGATACACTGAAACCAAACACAATGAGGCTCCTCTGCTCTCTCCTTTCCTCTGCAGAGTCTCTGGTATGGGTCAGAAAGCCAGGAATCACCTTTCTGGCTCTGCAGCCTGACCTCAGGCATCCCACAAAGCTCCTGCCTTCCCACAATGACACATCCTTTCTCTCACACCAGCTGTATTTGTTGCATTGTCACTTTATTCTGTAGCACATTTGCTCTCTGTCCTTTATCAGCTCTGCTTGTTGTGGCCTTTCATAGGCTACAGGAAAAAGAACACAATAGACACTGAGAGAGAAGTCATGGAGCTTCCCCACATTCATTCTCAGCATGCTTTTGAGCAAGAAGTGGGGACAGGGCCATGATCTGTATAGAAAATGCATATGGTGGGGGAGTATTATTGTAGCTGCCAGATTCAACAGCATTTACCAGGGGACACTTCTGAATCAAGAGGATCACTGCATGCAATCTATGAGGATGCACACCTCAGGGGTGAAAGGAAAACTGCTGTCAGGGTTATCCTGTTGGTTTCCTTATCAAAAATAGAGATAGCAAGTGTAGTGTTGAAGGGGATGGAGGACGCCCAGTAAATGTGGGATAATAGGTGTCTGGAAGTATTAGATCAAGTCAGCCCACTGCACAAGCATTATAGAGGTTATTTCTTATTCCTTGAGTTTACTGCTTCTGAAAATAGTTCAAGTCCTGTATCACACAAGGCAAGAGGCTGCTGTCATCTTAAATAGCCCAAGGAAATGTGAGAATTACAAAAATAAAAATTAAATTAGAAAAAGAACGACTAAATAAGACAAGCTTGCATTCAGACTGGGAGCCTTTGCCTCCCTCTTGCTCTGGCTGGGAAAAAGCTCCAAGTGAAGTCAAGATGTTGATAAAGTTCAAGAAAGAAGGGGAGATAAAGTAATTTCATTTTCTAATGAAATGTGTCCTTCTTTGGAGGCAAAATATGTTAGTGTTTAAAGGAATGACAGGAAAACTAACTGTGAGGTTAGAAAGAAATGTTGAAGGCCACCTCATGATTCCAGCAGGCCTGGCCAGTGGGTGACAAGGCCAGCAGTCTGTTTTAGGAGCTGGAACTCCTCCTGCTCCTCACTGCTCTCAGAGATGCAGTCAGAGACAGATTCTGGCCCACCATTTGTCTACCAGTGCTTCTCTTTCTTCCTCCATCCACCAGCCTTCCTCTGGTGAAGTTTTCATACTTTCAGTATTGAAGACTGAAGGTTGCTCTGTGGCTGGAACAAGTAATAAGAAAATGTATTTACAGTGCTGCAGAAGTTTGAGAGGGCGCTTTTACAAACAGGACTCTAGAAACACAGGAAAAGAAAATTATTTAACACTTACAAATTATTTTAAAAGAATTTATAAGAAGACTTGTACGAAAAATTTTAAACAACCACCCCATAAAAAGAAGATATTTTATAATCTGGTGGCATATGGTTTCCCATGTGCTCATACCTTTTGCTCTTCTAATCCTAATTTGGGTTCTCCCCTTGCTTTTGTAGCTAATGTCCCTATTGGCTTCTGAGGGAATATTATGAGACTTCATGGCTCATTCTCAACTTCCACAGGATAAATCTACACTGAGTTGTAGCTGACTCTCCTCCAGAATGTAAGTAATTTTATTCTATTTGACACTGTTGCTAACTAATGTTTTTAGAGACTAGATAGACTTGAAAGTTACCTCTGTCAAATTTGAATTTGAAATTGCCCAGTTGCCAGAAATTGTTAGTGAGTGGCCTGGAACAGACACACGTAGATCAACAGTGCAAGTCCTGGTTTAGCTGGAAACCAGAATACAGATGAAGTTAAAAAGATATCAGTTCAAAGAAGGGTCATCTTGGGAACTGCTGTCTGTCTCCATGTGTTGCAAGTCAGGGCTTGCTTGTCCAAAAAAGAGAGACAGGTTGTTAAGGAGTTTGCTTTGTCTTGCTCATCACATATCTATTCCAGTTAGGGATTAAGATAAAATATTTAAGGTACCAGGAAAACAAGATGACTCGCAGTCTGCTGTCCCCCAGCAGATTTCCCCAGCCTGCTCGTGTATTTTGGTGAGACAAAGTGGAGCATTCTGCAGCACAGAGACCCAGTGCCAGAGGGCTGCAGGATGTGCTGCTGCCTCCCACAAGGCTGCAGGTACCTGCTCATCATTTCGCTATCCCTTTCCTTAAATAATGAATGTGATCACTGTTTTTTTCCTGGCCTACATGGCTTGGAGTGCTGGGCTTTCATGTGAGTTGGGGTTTTGAGCAGGCTGAGTTGGGTTCAGTTGCAGTGAGAGCTTTGTGATTTACCTGCTATGCTTATTCATGGGATCAGACACCGCCCAAGACATGGATTTTAAATAAAATCATGGTACACATTTTATCTTCAAGTGAAAAAAAAAAGGTATGCTTTCAGGAATAATGTTTTTAAAATGCAATTTATAATTTATCTCCTTTTTGTTGCCAGTCATGTGTAATAAGTTTGAAATTAGTGTAGTAGAGTTATTCTGACCATTGCTTGAGTCACTTCCATGAATAATTCTTGGCTTAGGGTTTGTTTTTTTTGTGAAATTCAAACAGGCCAGGTAACTGTTCTCTGTCCAGCTAAACTCTTCAGAATGATCCTTCTGGTAAATCCAGGAAAAAGTTCAAAAACCTCTCTCTCTGAATTCATGATGTGTTTAATTCACTTAGAAAAGGTACATAAATTCACACAGGAGAACTAAACACACACAGTAGAAGTAAACTCAAAACTGACTGCCATAGGCAATTATTAGAATGCAAATTACTGTTAAAATAGTCAAATCAAGGACTGGATGGCTTGGGGAAGATATTGCTGAGCTAAATACGAGGTACTGAGCCCTCTAAAAGATTAACTTGGCTAAATTAGGTTAGATCATTAGCTGATCCAGTGGTGCCTCTTTATTTAAAACCTCCTGATGCAGCTGTGGCACAGGCATGGTATACACCTGTATATCCGAGTTGGGTCCTGCACTTAACTTCCCAATGCTACCTAGCATTAAGGGGAAAAAAGAAACTACATTTTAAAGTGGTTTATACTATGAGAGGTGGCAATACCTATGCAGACTTGCAGGATGTCTGTAACTATAGTGCCTGTATCTAGTATGTACCAAAATTCTCTACGTGTTGAAGGTAAGAGAATAAATTCATGGCATGCCATGACAAGGAAAAAACCTGAAATTTGAAGATACTTCAAGATATGGAGCATTAGCTTTAGTCCTGGGAGAGAAGGATTGCAATAAGGCAATTATAGATGCATACTAAATTAATTAATCCCACAGCTTTATCACGTGGCTGATAGTTTTGAGAAATAATTTGCAGGAAAATGCTTCCTTGTGTTCATCCACATACAGGATTTTCTGTTCAGCATCATGGCTGAACTGCAGGATTCTGAGTGTGCTCCATACCATGAGAGGTGTGTGCCAGAGGTGGAAAGCCACAAGAATAGCCAGCCTGGTATTCTACAATTCCATGCTATGTTTTGCTTAATGTCATGGATACAGAAGATTAAATTCTGGGGGAACATCTTATCTATTTCTACACTTTAACTATTACTGTATTTTACAACTCTAAATTACAAAAGGCAAATTTTTTGTGTTGTTCAATGGACCTAATACTTTCTTCTACTTGCAACCTGCAACAGAAAATAGGCTTTAAAATTGATAGCTCTCTCTCTCTCTAAAACTAGCATGTTTACATATATTTGTGGTTCTTTGCTGTGGAGTTTTACAAAACTTCAACTCAAATGACATGAGGCATGGAAATAGCCAACATTTAATCCAGCCAAGTGTAAGATGTGTAAGTCTCTGTTAGCTGCCTGTGGTGGACAGTAGCTAACTAATGGAGAGAGATGGAAATGGCCCAAGCATCTCCTGTTCCCCTCAGGGGGAGATGAGCCCTTTCTGTGACACTTGTGTTCTTCACTGACTTGGAGGGAAGCCTAGGGAAACTCCCTCAGGTAGAAATCTGTCCTAGCTGGGGGAAAAGGATAGCTCACATTAAGGGTTTTAACTTCTTTTCACCAGGGAGTAAAAGAAAGCCCCAGGATGGTTCATGAGTCCTGTATGTGCGTATTTGCACAGGGGCACAGGTGTGCCTCTGGTAGCTTTGCCAGGCTCTGATCCAATTTACAGTAATTGTACTTTACAGAGTGGAAGGGCTGGGCTGGCACTCGGGGTGATGGCATCCTGGCACTTCTCCCAGCCCCTCGACACGTACAATTGAATCTTATTTTTCATTCCTGCCGTGAAAAATAAACCCTAAAAAACATTTATCGAAGCGCGGAGTGATGCAGCAGTGTCCACCCACATCTGGAACCCGAGCCAGAGCCAGGGACACACGTGAGCTGGCCCTCCCATCTCCCTGCTCACCCTGGGGGCTGTGTCACAGCAGGGCAGGGGCCAACGTTCAGGGCTGCTTTGCAGAAGTGTGGGGAGGAATCCCATCAGGAAGATTTACACATCTATCTCCGAGTGGCCCTTCATTGCCATGCAGATGGAGCTGGGGGACAGCACATCTCCCTCTTCTTGGAGTCAGAAATAGCATCCCTGCATGCCAGTGCATATCCCACTCATCTCACACTTAATTTTTAGGTTACAAATGGTTGTAAACTCCAGATTTCTGTTTCGTCACTCTGTTAATATTATTCTTCATCTGCTTAATATGAGCAACATTTTTACTGCCTTTTGTGTTAGACTTTCTTCTAGCAAAAACTTATCTTTACTGTGTTCTAAATTAAACTTTCATGCCTTTTCAGCCTGCATACATATTTTTTTAGCTTGGATGATACTGGAAATATTAAGGAGTTATTAAAAATTATGATTAATCAATTTTATTACAATAGCACTTAGAAGTCCCTGCTGAGACAGGAGACCTATTGCACTGAGCACTGTAGGGACACATAAAAAACTGAGTTTCTGCTTCAAAGAGCTGAAAATTGAACCAGAAAAGACATGTTTCTCTTGGCTTCAAGGGAAACTGAATAAGGGCTTTTGTGATACTCTTGAGCAAGCTGGAAGCCCCATGTTTCATTGAAGCCTTTTCTTTTTAATTCCACTGTTTCATAAAAAATATATAATGAATGAAGCTGTATTGAATTTTCAATTAAAAGAATCTCATTCTATCTCTGCTCTGTCTCCCCACAGCCTGCTCCTTTTGCTCTCTTCATTCTTCCTGTGTAGGAGCTGTACAACAGCCCTATGTTCTCTGTTCAGCAAACCTTTTCAAACACCTACATTTGTGTCTTCTCATCACATTTCTAATATTGAATTTTCACGTTTCAAAAGCCATTTTACTTCTCATTTTTGTTAGCTCTGTAGTTATGTTAAAATAGTCAAAACTTTCAAAGTAGTGAAGAAAAGGAGCAAGAAGGGAATGTCCTCCCCTCTGCCATTCTCCTCTCTGTCAGGTCTGTTAGCAGAGGAATTATCAAATGCTGCATGAGAGCTGCAGTGGTTAAAGACTATTCTCTTTCTTACCACTAACCTTGAGTCGGGTTTTCTTCGTGGTACAACAAGAGGAGAAAAAAGGAAGGGAGCAGAGCTGAAGGTTATTGCCTCTGTTGATGCAAAGGCAGAGAGAAATCCACCTTGGGAAACAAAGCAGAATAGCAAGCTACCAAGTTCACAAGGCAAATCTTCCTTTGTGCTCGGGTTCAGCCTTATGCTTCCGAGGTTTCTGCTCTCCATCTGGTGACTTGTCCCTCTGAGCTCTCTCCCACCAGTCTCACAAGCTGGGAAGAAGTTGAAGTGAGAGGGTAAGGAGAGGTTGAGTATGGGGGGCAGCCCCAGAGGGTGCCAGGCAAACTTTGAAGTGACTGATTAGTGCAGACAGTGACAGAACAAGTTCCAGCCGAGCGTGATGGCTGCTAAGAAGAAATGGCCTTGTTTTATCTTGACTATTGTTCCCTGATAATCTGTGAAACTGGAGTGGAATTCAAAGCAGCATTGGCCTGAGCATTAATCTAATGCACAGTGGTTCCTTGAAACTTGCTCTGATCTCCAGTGCCTTTAATCTTGCAGTAATTTTTGATTTGATTTCTCGCTATGATATATGTCCCCATGGAGAAGGACGAAGCTGAGGGAAACTGCCCAGGCCAGCTAAGTACTGGAGGACCTGCTTGAAGTCATTGTGAAGAAAAAAAGACATCTTCTCAGGCTTTGTAATCTATTTTCTCTTATGAATAACAGGCGGATGGTTTTAAATTGAGTAAAACAAGTGGCTAAATCACCTTCTGAAAATGAACTACTGAGCAGGAGCACAGTGTCTCCCGTGAACTTCTGTAGATGACAGCCCTCAGCTGGGTAGAGCTGCCCAGAAGTGTGGCTGTGTCCCTCTTCCCTCCAATCCAGCACGGGCTGTTAGCAGACTTCTCTTGTACTCAGTCCTGTGAGAACTTGGGATCACTTGGCTTCTCCCACTTCAGTGCTTTCTTGGGAAATACAACCAGGCAGCCTCTTGCCAACTGCTCCACTGTGGAGCCAAATGGAGCCTCTGAAAATATTTTAGATGGTGTGCATTTCTTCCCCATCCACAAATGCTAGGAAGGTAAAAAAATAAAAAAAAATGTAAAAAAATAAATTTAAAAGAAAATCTTTGTAAATTGAATTATGCTGCTGTGATAATTTCATAACCTTCTATTCTCATTCTGTACAATCTCAAAACAATGAGCAACTCTTTAATGGAAAATTAATTGGAGTCTTTCAACAGTTTTAAAACACTTTAACTGTTTTTCTCCCTCCTGAATCGGGAATATTGTTATAATTGATATTTTCCATTTCTGTTGAGTGGGTTTACATCTCTTTTTTTAAAAAAAATAAAAAAGGAGTGAGAATATTACTGATAATCACACCTCGGTGAACCTGTTACTGTTATGCTTGTGGAATATTTAGGGAATAGCACAGCAGCAAAGTGCACTGCTCTTAGCTACTGAAATTGGCAGGATCTGAAGCTCACAGAGGAGCCCTGGGTGCCACACTGCTGGGCAGGGGCTGGAGAGCCATTCCTGTGCCCCCAACACCTGCTGCAGCTCTGCTCTGCTGTGCTGGGGCCACATCAAGGCCTCCAGTGAGCTGAGCTGTCAGTGATGGGATACCCAACAGCAAGTTTCAATAAACAGGGTAGCTCAAGGCAGATGTCTGGATGAAACCTGAAGCAAAGGTGAAAGCAGGAGGTGTCTTTCAGGAAGAAAGGACAGTAAGCATAATAGGAGGAGTGGATTATTTTGTTCGTTTCTGTGATGCCTTAGAGTCTCTCTGTCCTGCTGTTTCCAGGTTCTTGGTGCATGCCTTCAGTTAAATTTTCATAGCACTCCTCTCCCCACTTAGCCCTGCTGTGCTGGCTTGCCCTGCAGCACCAGGCATCAAAACTCAGTAACGAAACAAACACAACAATCACTTTAAACTAATGCTGCCCCTCTTTCATTATTCAGTGAGTTACATCCTGGGCTGCTGACAAGGATGATCGTGGAAGTAAATTTAAATGCATGGTTACTTAAAATGTCTTTGTGTGTATTTAAGTTAGTAATTTCAGTGTTCTTTTTTTGTGCACTCTCTTCTCCCCTTAAAAGAAAAAAGTCCCCATTCAGTGAGAACTTGAATAAAAGGAAGAGGGAAGAGGCACAAATATGAATTCTTGAAGAAGAACTTTATGCACATAATATTCACCTCTAAGCTCAGCTTCTTGCATGTTTGGAAGGTTTGCATCAGCCTTATGTTTAACATTGCCTTAATTTACAACTGCAATTTGCAATATTATCCTACCTTCAAAAACAATGTGTCCTGAGGATGAGTTAAGTCAAAATTTTGCTATTATTGTTTGGTGAAGTATTTATAATTAGCCAGTGTCGTAGCTTAAGAAAATGGCAAGACAATGCTAGTGGTTTTTTCTTTCTTCACACAAATGCTGGGAGAACAAATGTGAATGGCAGAATTGGCAAAATATTGAGCTTGCAAATGAGCACAGTAATGAAATAAACAGGCAAGCTGATCACAGTATGAAGTCATACTGATCATTCACTTGGCATGTGTGGATTTAGCACTAATTATTTATGATACTTCATACTGTGATAATGAATGTTCTTTGGTATGCTTTGGAAAGCTAATGAAGTTCTACTGCCAGATTCTGACACCTGTATTTTTAATTATCTATCAGTTGTCATGTGCACGGACTCCATGATTTAAGAAGGAGTACCATGTCTCTCAACATGATAAAAAGGAACAGACTTTGGCTGTTCGAAAAATTGGACAAATATGTGACACAGGCCAATCTGGTCCAAAGAAAGGGTTTGCACTGATGTTCTATGAATGCAAGAAATATATCTATTTTGATTCAGGAGAAGTCTTGCTGGAGGAGTTAATCAAAAAGAGCTCCAGCAGAGGACACAAAAGAACTTAGAAGAGACACAATGAATTTTGACTGCCTTTGAATCTATTTATCAAAGACATAGCTGTTCCCATTTCAACGCAGGTGGAACAATAATAAATATCGAACAAAGCAACTCAATCTGTATTCAGAGCATTTCAATACATGGAAAGTTAACTGCAAAAAGAAAGCAAGCTTGCAGAGTCAGACCTATTGACTCCTGCTACTTCTATTCCTCATTGAAAATGAGTGGTGAATGGTGCACAAAGATCTGCAAGATATTTACATTATTGCCATGAACATATAACAAGAAGCTCATTCAGTAATGTGACTTTAATATTTAACAGAATCAATAATCTTTTACATCATAGGAAGTTAATTCAGCTGTAAACCTTGTCACTTGCTTTCATTTTAAGTGACTAACTTTACATGTCAAATTTCAGGCTCAGTAGGGCCGTGTTATTTTCCTACCTGGCACTTATCTCTCTAGGAGGGACTTTTTTGCCTTGAACCCTGTATGATTAGAAACTGATTCCTCTGTGGAGGACAGGCAGCAGGGAGGCTCCAGTTTCAAGTGGTGAGTTCTGGCTGACACAGGTACCATCCCCTGCGAGCAGGCAAGTGTGGCACCAGCGACTCTTTCTGGCAGTCCTCGTTCGCAGTCTTTTTGAGATCATAGTGTCTGCACACCCACCCTCCCTTGGATTTTTTTCCCAGTGTCACTAGAGTAGAAGCTTAAAGAAAATCACTGGAGAGGATTCCACCTGGCACAGACAGGGCACAGCTGAGCCTGGTGCCTGCCAGGCACTCAGCAGAGGTTATCCTAGAGAACGCTCCAGAGGCAGCCTGGGGTCTGGATAATCCTTAACCACAGACCAAAGCAGGTCCTTGATGACAAAAGAGGAAACAAAACCTGGGTATTGGGTCATTAGAAAATGCAGTTAAATGCCTAAAGGACACCATCACTAAAATAACTAATGTTCAGTTCACTGCTGCTGCTGCTGTCTGGACAAAAAAGCAAACCACAATAGCTTTTGCCTCACCTCTCTGAAAAAAGCCCAAACCAAAAATACACTATCCCTCTCAAGACAACTTAATCCAAAATTGTAGTATATATGTCTCCTGGCCAGATCCAAAGTGCTCTGAGACCAGTGGCAGAAACCTCATTGTCTTCAATGCCTCCTCTGGCTTTTGGGTCAAGTGAAACAGTCTAAATGAGTCTTTAATCTCCATGATTAGTGCCTTGCAGCAGATGATAAAAATTCAGTGTCTCTCTTTTGTCTTGAAATTTCCAAGGCTTATGGGTTTTGTCTGATTTCACCTGAGTATTCAGCAAACAGCCTGGCACATCACTGTTTGCTTTTGGTGATTTGATCTGTCCTTTGGGCAGCCATTCAGGCATTTTTCATTTCAGATGTCCTCATTCACGGTGCGCTGCAGCACTTCCTCAAAGCCGGTTCAGACCCTGAGAGCAAAGCAAAGCAGTGGATTTTAATTTTGAGTTGCAGCTGCTGTTGTCAAAGTTCAGTGCATTAAGCGTGGATTTCATTTTCATTGCTCTCTCACAACACCAGGAACTACATTAACTACAAAACACATGTGCTTAAAGTAAGTAAAGTAATGGAGAAATATATTGTTCTCGTTATTTGAAATGTCGCATAAGATCTTGGGCTCATTTCAGTAGCACAATGAAACCAAGCAGCAGTTTCCACAAAGGCATAGTTAGGGATGCTTACAGTGAACAGATTAAATGTTCTTTCGATTTCTTTTGCTTTTGCTTCACAGCAACACAGCAACCAACTCCCTCCATGTTGTAGTTATGAAGTTATGGAGCCTTTTCCTAGCTGCCTTCAGTTTTGTGGCAGTTCAGGAGAGAGGATTTGATGATCCCCCTGCCCTGTTTGCAGCAATATCCCCTCTATTCAAATTGACCAGCTTTGTATCCTTTTTGACCCATGTATTTTCTCAGCTCAAAAGCCATTACATGGGAGCGAATTACCATGTTAAACTGGAATTTGAATAAAATGGAAATGGGAAATGGAATGGGTTGGAGAAGAGCCCATAGTCTCTGTAAAGGGTGGCCTGGACATCAAATGTACAAATGTTAAGGTGTAAGCTCCCCAGCTGGCTAACCCAGAAAGAAAAGGTGGTGCTGCACCCTCTGTGAGGCTGTCACGAGGAAAGGAGTGCAGGCTGTAATCTCAGTCTCTGCTCACTTCCCACCCTCCCCCAAATGCTTCTGTTCCCATTGGTAACATTTTTCATCTTTCCTACTCTACTTTTGGAGGGTTTTTCTCACCCTTTTCATTCCCTAGCTGTGTGTCATTGAATAGGTGAGACAATGCCCCAGACAGCCTCGCTGCCTGGCTGGCAGACAGACCGAGGGAAGATTGGTGTTGCTATGGAGCAGTGCGAAGGTTACTGCAATCCCTTTAGTATCATTTTGGCTGCAAAAGTGTTGCAGGGGGAAGCTGCAATAATCCTATTACTTCTTCTATTTTTTTTCCACCCTTGACTTTAAAAAAATAAGTTCTCTAGAAAGAAAAACAAAACACATTACAGAACAATAGTGTATAGTGTTGTAAAGCTCATACTGTATACCTGATTTCTGTGTTCCACAGACATTCTCAGTACATCTCTTGCTGTGGCCATCTCTGCCACTAGAGTTGTAATACAAATCAAGAGCTGCTCACCTCCTCCCATCTCCAGGCACTGTATTTAAGGGATGAATGGTTTATGGAAATCAGTTTCAAGTTTAAAGTGTCATCCTGAGCATTTAAGCCCTGGAATCTCATGCAATTACTTATCTAAATCTTGTTAGTGGTGGATTCCTTTGTTGCCAAAAAATGCCCCCCAAACAAACACTATTTGAACTGCTGGCTACAAATGATGATGTGATATTATCATATTACCAAGCACAGATATGTAATATGATGATAGTTCCTTTTGTGGCTTGTTAAAGAAGATTTTAAGGCATCAAAACAGTTCCCAATAAGCAGGTGATACAAAAGAGAAAACATTTTTTTCTTGTCACCCCTATTGGAAGTCTCAGTCCAAAAGGCAAGGAATTAATACAGAAGGCAGAACCATACAAGTGGAACTGTGTGCTCACTACTTCTTCCCCCACTTCCGAACTAAATCTTCAATCTAGGCTGCCTCTGCAAGAAGTTTCCTTGGTTGTGGTGGAGGCTTCACCACCGTGCCCCATGCAGCTCATGCTCAGATTTAGGTACAGAATGCTGTCAACCAGGCAATGCAAACGGGCTAGAAAGATCACTTCCAAATCAATTAACGTAATGATAAGTTAAATAAGATATAAAGGTTTGCCAAATATGAAACAGCCCTGTGTTCCCACTGACTGACTTCTTATCTCCAGTTTTTGACCTGGTTGCATGAAGTACAGAAATCATCCTTCAGATTTCAGGGAACCAAAGAGTTTCTTCCTCATAGAAGGTTTTGAAGACCCATGCCCATGGGTTTGAGTTCTTGGCATTTCCATGTACATCTCTTCCAAATATGAAGGTTTATTCTCTCTGTAATGGTTTGAAAGCTTTTTTTTGTTTTGTTTTGAAAGTCTCCATTTTGTATCTTTCTTGAGCTTTTTTTTTTTTCATAACTGACTCTAACCTATGACCTCCCCTCAGCAGTGTATGGACTTCCCATGAGCTGACTGCAAGACAGATTTCAATGAATTATCTTGTCATCCTTTAGTAGCTTTTACATCCTTTTCCAGAGATGGAATTCTGAATGCTATTATTTAATTTATTCCTGGGATTTCCTTTAATCCTGCCTGTGTGCACCCTGTGGGAGTCTGTCAGCGTGCAGAAGTTTCTCACTCTCCTGCCACCTATTACAGACATTCCCAACTGGAAACTCATTTGGGTGACTTGAAACTGCGGAGATGCGAGTAGAAACTGAACTGTGTCCCATATTTGCTGTGAACTGGTCTGCCTGAAGTGCAGATGCAACTAATAAGAAAAAGACACAGAGGCTTAACATTCTGCTTTGCCGAGTTGTACAGAGCACAGACAGACACGTGAAATATGAAGGATGTCTCCTTGCCAACTTCTGAATAAATTATTAGTTACTCATCTCAGCGATTGGTTTGATGCAGTTTTGGATTAGTGTCTCATGACATGTTAGGTCAAGACTGGAAGTCTGGTGCCCCAAAGTATTGATGTTCAGGTTTTCAATACAGCCCAAGGCAGAGGTTTATAGTCTTTTCAAACCTGAAATTCGGTACCTTGGGATTGGGTGGTTTGCTTTATACAGACAGGCCTTGGAAGCCTGAATTCACAAATAATGAGATACCCAGAAAATGCCAGGGAATTGAACTATTCCAGAGGAGGTTTTTCCATAGAATTAATAGCAGAAAATCACATTTGTGGTATGATGCAATTGTCTCAACTAGAATCCCTCAGTGTGAGACAGATGATGCACGGAGAGAGTTGGGAACTGCATAATGCATGAGTTGAGAAAGAATAGTTTTTTCTTAAATGTAAGGTTGAGAAAAACTGCACAAAATTTAAGAAAGAATGAAACAAGCCAAAGCTGTTTTTTAAGGCTTTACTTTTTAGATATTTCCTCACCAAATTAATTCACAGGTGCAAGTAAACACAGTGTAACATGAAGCCACTGCACATTATGGAGCCTGGCAAAAATGATGGCAATTCCTCACTTCATGCTTCATGGCATTTCCCAGCTCAGACTGACATCACTGGTAGAAACTGCTGTGCTCTCTAGAACACTGTATTCATAGATGAGAGAGGACTTTTGCTTCAGCTGCACATGTAACACGAGCATGCAGAGTCAACTCCTGCATACCAAGGAACATTCATATGTTATGGAAAGATAAGCCAGGCCATACAATGAAGCATGTATGGCCTGCTTTTTGCTTTTTGCTTTTTGCTTTTTGCTTTTTGCTTTTTGTTTGTTTGCTTTTTCGCCTCACATTTAGGGTCATCATTGTATTCTTGAATCTTTCCTTGTCGTTGTGGTAGATAACATCACCAGTAACAAGTTGAATGTGCAGCTGTTGCCATAAATGGGTCACTATATCGCTACTAGGAAAATATGACAGACTTAAAAGCTGAGGGTGGGGAAACACAAAATAAAACATCAGATGATTCCAAAGGCTTTTGCAATGTTGGCCACTCTTTCAAACACCATATGTTCAATATCATCTGTACCCACAAAAAATTCTGATTTTTCAAAAGCTGTCTGCAAGCTTTGCAGCACAGATGCTGTACTTTCCCTTGGTATTGCCATGGAAATGGATAAGTTTGGAGGCAGAATAGCAGCTCAAAATCTCAGCAAA
Source organism: Erpornis zantholeuca (assembly GCA_013400515.1). Lineage (NCBI taxonomy): Eukaryota > Metazoa > Chordata > Aves > Passeriformes > Timaliidae > Erpornis > Erpornis zantholeuca. The sequence continues at coordinate 263,557 of VZTN01019122.1, read as the reverse complement.
GTTGGATAGTCTTTTTCCTTCCCCTTCTTTCCCTTTCCCAGTCAACACTGGGATTTGTTCTCCTACTGCTGCACTTCTAGCAAAGGAAACCTTGGATGGAGACCTGAAGGATGTGTCTCCTTGACAAGGACAAAGATAGACCTGATCGTACTGCCCATAAAATCTCAAAAACCTCATGAGTTAATCATATAAGTGTCATGAAATATTTAACTTGCAGTCCACTGAGCTTATTCATTATCCCAGAAATAGCTGGACAAAGAGGTTACTATTCATGTGTTTGAATTTTGGGACAGTCCTGTGCTGTTATAATTTATTTTGACCTGATAAGTCAGAGCTGTGCAGTGATAGTAAGCAGATAGCAGCAAGCAGATAGCAGCAACCTTGGCAGCACAGTTTGTAAAAGCACATCTTCCAAAAACAATGGTGTGCATGCATCTGTGAAGAAAGAAACTTTGGGGTGAAAGGAAAATGTCGGGGAGTTAATGAACACTTTTCCAACTCAAGGAAAAGGACAATAATTCTAGACATGAATGATAAATAGGTTTCCACGGCAATAAGTAAAGTTATCCCCCTCTTTCTCTTTCATCACCTGAACTCTGCAAAACTGCAAGTGGCACAGGAGGTTTATTTGGTAATATATGTGAGAAAAATCCTGACTGAGCAGTCTGCCCTGAGTGGAGCTGTAAATGCTCAGTTGCTGTGTATTCTGCCATAATAATTCAACATTTTTTTCTTCACAGTTATGACTGTTCCTTTAGCAATGCAATAATTTTTTATTCCATCATAAATGCAGTTTTGATAAGGCAGAATACTGAAAGTGTATTCATATTTATTCTCTATCTTACAAGCTCTATTGGAATTATTTTGGTTTTAGATTTTTCTCTTGCTCATCTATCCCAGAGCTTTCTTTATAGCACCAAACTTAGAATTGAATTTTTCCTTGGGTTTCTTCCTGCTTTATGCCACTCACCATAATCATCAAAATTGAGCATGAATGTCTATGAATTTCCCCCACCCCATCCCATATGGCTCAAAATGCCTTAAAAATGAGTAGAATCTTTATGAGTCCTTAACAACTGGCAAGACAGAAAACAAAGAGGAAATATTTAGCCTGTGAATGACAGAGTTTGGAATAAAACTTTAATTTTTCAAACCAGCAAGAAGACTTAATGAGTTCAGGGCTGCGTTGTGTAGACACAACTGTTGTGCTGGAGCTGGCATGGGCACTTCTGGCAGGGCACCCTTTCCTCAGTGTCAGACCTCCTCTCCAATGCTCAATCCGTGTGTTTGACCCAGTATTGGATCACCAGCACTGCAGCTCATCTCACATGCCTTGTATGAATTGTATGAAATTGTATGAATTTTACAGAAATGTTGATACTATGGTTAATATTTGCAGAGCTTGTTACAGAATAGGCAAGCATTAAAACATTCCAGGTGGAATAGAGGGATAAATACATAGGTGAAAAGGACAGAAAATTAAATGATTAGGAGAAGGTTATTTTTTTTTGTAAAGAAATTCAGATGTTTTATTTACATTTGTTATTTTTAGACTGTTTTTTATTGTGTCACAGGGAGTCTTGGTCAGCACAGGTATCTACACATTCTTCATGCCTAGAACTCAGAACACCAGTGCCCCTCTCTGTGCAGGATGATGATTGAAGATCTGCCAATGTTTGGTTTCATGCATGAATTTTCTTGCCAAAAGTGGGCTGTCTGGAAGCAGATGTTTAGTCTCACTTGAGATATTAACTTTGGGGAAGCAGAAAAGAAACAGGATGGCCGAGCTGAGTCACATCTGACAGAGATGCGGAAGAAAGTAATGGAGGATGTCTTTACTCAGGGTTTTCTCACAAAGGCATATATTAAAAACTAACAGAAATAATGTCAAAAAGAGAGAGGGAGAGTGGTCCAAAACAAGAGGGAGCAATGGAAGAGGAAACAGTCCAGCGTTTTGCACTTGAATCCTGCTATGGTCAGGACTCACAGTATATCCTTGGTCATTAACTTTTATGAAGTGCTGATTTCCCTTTTGGCTCCCCCCCCCGTCCATCAGCCCTGCAGCAGAGCTGCCTTTCTCTCGCCGCTGAGCTGAGCAATTGCTCAGTGTGATCCTCCAGCACAACATTTTCTCAGCACCAACCTCTCCCCATCCACCTAATAGCTCGGAGACAGCCGTGCTCTGTCTGACTGAATGGCCACTAATGGCCCCACTGTTCTTAGCAAGACACAGCAGCATTTTGTGCCAAGACTTTAAATGTTGCTGTTAAGTTCAGCGCTCGCTGGGTACATGGTGCAGTGGGAAGCCAGCACAAAGCAGCCGGGTGCACTCAAAGACATCCTTCTCTCCCTTCCTTGTATGTGGAGCTTCTTTACTCGCTATAAATCACCTGAGGCTTGTGTCTGCAGCGCTCTGAGAAGCACAAGTCAGGGCTGGGGAGCTCTCCAGGGCCATTTAGAACAGTCACTGTATTGGTTTTCGGAGAACAAAACAGTTCTGAGATGAGAAAACTATGACTGTCCCATGTTAGGTGTTTTCTGCTTTTTACAGGAGAGCATAGGTGGGTCTGAAGCCTGAGTTGCAGTAGTATAAATCACAATTTCCTCCATAACCTCACAATTATTCCACAACTCACACCATTTAAAGTATCAGGCCAAAAATGGTTCGTGCTCTGTGCTTTGCAAATATTCAGGAAATTAAAAGGACATCCCTGTAAGCTCTATTCTACACAGAAGGGGTTCTGACACTCCTCCTAAATGACTAAGGAACAGGGAAACAAAATTACATGTTGATCGTAGTCAAGGGATTCTCTTAAAAAAAAAAAAAAGTAAACAAACCAAAACTAAAATCCCCAGAAAATGGCTGTGGAGGGAATGTGGATCCGTGTGTGGGACCTTGTTATCACAAACTGGCTGTGCAAGGGAGTATCCAAGGAAAGCAGACATTCCTAGAAAGGAAGTCTGGGATTGTTCAAAGTACCTGTATATCCTTAAATGACTTTTACACAGTTACCAGATCTTTTATTGTCTTTGTTTTTGTCATGCCAGGAGGCTTAAAGCCACACTTGTGTGGCAACCAGAATGATAATGGGCAGAAGCAGAATGGGAGTTGAAAATAAAGGAGCCATCCTTAATGGCCAGAGCGCACAGAAGTGCTGCTAATATTCAGCAGCTAAAAAGGGAACTCTGTCTGAACAATTTTCTCTCAGGAAAACAGTCAGTAGTTTTTCATCAAACGTTGTAAGGAAACAGCGATTAAAAAATAGGTTGAACAAATAGAGAGATAGCTTTATAAAAAGGCATTTTTACTTAAGTGTCTGCCCTAGAACAAACAGGGAGAAACAAGAGAAGGATATGTTTTCATACTATGGAAATCAAATGAAACCCGTGGAAGAGATTAGGTTTTTAAAGATTTAAATCCATGTCATCTCTCATACTTTTTTCTCTTAAAAAGAACCCAACGAAAACACTTTAATTAGGTATTCTTTTTCAGATTCTCCTTCTTAAATAAGAAAGTCTCCCTTTTTATACAGAACTATTTTTGCATCTTAAGTGATAAATTGGCTTCTGTAGCCTGAATTCTAAATCTCTTCACTGAAAATCCAGATTTGTTTTGGGGTTTATGGATTCAAGAAATAAGTAAAGAAAAAAAGTAGGGCATTAAGACTTCAGTAAACGAAGTTCTTTTTCCAGCTATACCTTTTGCAGTACTTAAGACATAAGGCAAGCCAATTTACACTCATTCTGCACCATTTGAGTGTGTCATTTCTGGGTCACTTCATTGCTAGATGTCACTGTATATGACCATCACAGCACCCTCACTTTTTCCCTTTAACAGTGCCATGCCTCTGCCTCCGTGTTTGTACACAGAGGCACAGTATCTGAAATGCAGCAGTAAACATGCCTTCTTTCCAAGAACATAATTCTCCAGGCTGTATCAGACTGATTCTTAGAAAGGGAATAATTAATCTCATGTTTCTACTGAAGACCTCAGTGGATCCATGGGGAAAGGGGGCTTCTTCTGCCACCCACCTCATCAGGAAATTCAGCACCTCTTTTTTTTTCCTCTTTGCAGCACTGTTCTCACACAAACTTCCCAGCCACTTGCTGTCAAGCAGCAGTAACCACACAAGTCCTTCTCTGAGAAACCTGGCAATAGATTGCTGGAACAGAGAAGGGAGTCAGTGGTGCTAATAATCCTCCTGCAGCAGGCAGAAGCTGATATTTTAATAAAGATTGCCTTTTAATATGAAGTTTTTCCCTCTCATGTTAGGAGGATTGTTTATATGTAATGAGGGAAAAAATCCAATTCCCATGTCTCAAAAAAAATAAAATAATTTTCCTTCTGTGGGTCATCGGAGCTGAAAATAAACCAAGCTGGCTGTCTCTGGGGATTTGTTGGATTCAAGTGCCCATGGCTCATTCCATGATTACAAAAAAGCAGAATAACTTTCAAATTTGCTACATGAGAGACTGAAACAAGGTCCTCAATGCTATTTCATGCTGGAGAGAGGAAAAATGGGAAGACCATATGAACTCTAGTATGAAATGTGGCTCTGTTTTACTTCCCTAGCATACAGTGCCCACTGGAGCTAGTGGAAAAGTGGTTTTTAAAAAATCACATCTGATTTAAAGAGGAAGAATTTAAAAGTAGCTGTGCATGCAGTTCACCAGGCTCACCATCACAAAGCAAATGAACTCTTTGTGCATTGAGTGCAGTGGATGTAGAAACAAAGGTGATTTTTCTGAATCATAAGGAAAGAGCAAAAGGTATGGCAAGACTTTTTCACCCTGATTCTGTGGAAGGTGGAAGAGAAGGACCTTTTGCTGAAAGGATAGTGCAGACTGAATAATACCCTGCAAGCATTTCCAAATGTAATGGTTAAATGATCTCAGAAACAAGGAGTGCTCTGAACCTCACACCCTTCCCTGAGCCAGCCAATGAAGAGTTAATGCTGCTTCTCCCCTCCCAAGGTGTGTAATTAGAATAAAAAGTTGCAGCTGTGCCCTGGGTAGGCCCTTTTTGACTATCTCCAGTCCTATATGAAATGCAAATGGTGGCTTTGTAGGTTGGGGTTGTGTTGGTTGGTGCTCTCACAGCTCGGCTTCCTGAGGGGCTACACAAATGCCTTTTTTATTTGTTGCAGTGGCTAAAACCTGGATCTCTGCTCCTGACATTGTTGTGATGATGGTCTTCAGCTGCTTGGAAGCTGCAGGTGGACTCTGTGAGTACCTCCTAAATGTTCATAACTCTGCAAGTTGTAGATAGGGCACTGCAGCCCTTCCTTTACACCCTAGGTACTGGAAATGTGGGGCACATCTACCAGAGAGTGAGAGAGTGCTGCAGCTTCAAAAGAGGCTAAATCAGGGAATAAGATTAATGTATTTGTCTGTAGGGCAGCTTGTATTCTTCAGTGGTGGAGGTACCTGATAACCAAGGCCTGCAGATCCTCTTGTGAATATATCTGAAGTTGCTTACATGTGAGATTTCATGTACAAATTTCTAAGCCTCAAAATCAATGCACTGCTGAAAAGGATAATGCAGATTACGGCTGCTTACTTCCAGTCCTTGTTCCACCAGTCTGGCTTCATTTGTTGCAGCAGGAGGCACCTTACTGAGAAAGCTGAGAGAGTTAAGTGGGGGGAAAAAAAAAAAAAAAAAAAAAAGAGGGTCTCAGACTTGGTCTCAGACTTGAAGAAAAATAATGGCTTATTATTTTGTACACTTTTTATGCATTTTTGTCTTTCTGGGAGAATCGTGAAGATTGATTACTCAACAATCAGTCCTTAAGAGAATTAATAAGTAATTAGCAGCATGATGCCCATCTGTTTCTGTATTTGATGCCTGCATGCCTCAGTGCCAACCTCGTCAGTGGTGTCCTACAATCCACAGCAGGGAATTTGGGGTCGCTGGCCCCAGAGAAGCAGAGTGGGGTCAGTGGGGAAAGGTGCTGATAACATCCCTGGCCTGGTCAGGTGTGGGTGGCTGCAGTTAGGTTGAGTATGGGTCCCTTCAAAAGAGGTTCAAGTGACTCCTCTTCTGTATAGTGACTGCTGAAAAGTGATTTGGCTTCCCTGTGAAGCCCTGGATTGTTCAAGGAAAATAGAGAGGGCAGTGGAACATTTATGGAGTAGGAAGAGCTGTTAGTGATAATGAGCTGAGCTTCTCTTCTTTTTCTCTAATTTTTTTAAGTGTTCTTGATTGCTAAACTGCTGTGCTTGATGCAGGGAGGGGCAGAATTTGCTTTCTGTTCCTTCTGCTAGAAAGAATTTAGAGGAATGGGAAAGGAGACAGGGGCAGGGACACAAATCTCCTGTCTAGTAAAGGTGGTAGTGTCCATGATTGTGGGTATTTTCTATAAAAGACTGTCCTAGGAGGATGGGAAGGACTGAAAGAGAAAAGGAAAAGATGTTAGAACTGAAGTTTCTTGTTTCTCACTTCAGCCCAGTTACTGAATCCACTGAAAATCTGACTTTTAACTCCACCTCCTCTAGTGGGTCTTTATTTTGAAAACCTGGCCTCTAACAGACAATATGATACAGTTTGCTGATGGTTGATCCAGTGGGATTGTTCCTTCACGAAGTCACATCTTTGACATGTGCCAGCCTGCACTGAGCACAGCCTCTTTGGCTAAGGCATTCCCCAGAAAGCAGTCTGGCTTTCGTCTGAAGACATTAGGAGTTGTCTACTCATTCTCTGAGTAATTTCATTTCTAACCTAAACAAGATCTGTAGAATTGGCTAAGTAAGATACTATGCATCTGGTGTTAGTAAAAAATCCTAGTTTCTGTACAATTTCAGAGTAAAATGCAAAGTAGTCTGTGTGAAGAGTAGACTGAAAAAAATAATTAAATGAAATTAAGATTCAGGTCTAGCTTTTTCCACACTTATTTCAAAGTCTGTTGTCATAGCTACTGCAGCATAAGGCTGGCTTAGTTTGTTCACTTTTTCTTTAAAGACATGTTCACCTTTCTAAGAAAATTGAAGTAACTGAGCAAATACCTGGAGAGAAAAAATCAAAATTGTCCTTTGTGCAACCATAATTTTATCATGATTTATTATTTGGATCAGGGATATTCAGCCTTTATCAGCTAGGAGCCCTTTGTTCCTCAGGCCACAAAACCAGAAAATAATTCAGTGAATATTAAAGTGCACTATAGAGCAAAACAGTTGCAAACTTCAAAAGGGTCAAAATTCAGCATGGCTGTGTCCCTTCAGTCTCACTTGGTAACCCAAGTTATCTAAACACATAATGGCCTCAAACTTGTGGCTTCTAGGAACAAAATAACATTTCTATTTCTGCACTCAGCAAGTACCCAAGGTTCAGACATATCTGAAAACATTAACCTTTTAAATTTGGCTTAAGGTATGGCAGATATATGGTATTACTTAGCCCTTTATTGATACTGCTTGTATTATAATACAAATCTTTTATTCTGGAATTAGTTTTTACGTCCCATTATTGGACAATTAAGATGAAACATTCTGCTTAGGTGAAATTGTGGTCTTTAGATTGGACTGGAAGTTGGAAGTTAATGATTATTTTATGGTGGGTCAAGTGTAATTTATGTCACCTGTCTGAAGGAGCTCGTGTGTCTGCCCTGTGAGCTTGCCCCTCTATCCCTGGCCTCTCCTGTGGCCCTGCCCCTGTGCATGACTCATTTCTCCAGCGAGTTTCCTCACAGCTTAGGGCACTCTGCCCCTCTGCTGAGCTGTAGCCTGGTTTGCCACATTTGGGGAATGCCCTCTGGACAAGATTTGCTTTTTATATACAATATGTCAAATAATAGGCACTGGCAGAGATCTGATCTATCATTGCTGTAATGATCTGACAGATGGGTGTCTTATCTCAAGAAAAGATGGAGAAAGGAATGCCTTGCTGTGCAGATAGGAAATATCTCTAAACCCCACGTGCAATCCACAACTCGGTAACACACCTTGTTTCTGCTTTGCCTGGTGACAAGCAGTTTTTTCCTTGCCCAGTGTGAATACTTGGAATCATAATTTAGTCAGATTTTTAAATGTTCCTAAATCCACCATTCCATATATGTGGTTTCCTGAGTCTGCATTGCCAGTAGCTGTTTTATTCCTTTACAGGGAAACCTTTTTTCTATAAAAGTGAGTGAGGAGGAATGAAATGGGGTGTTAATCAGCTTCAAGACAGTTTTCTAGAACTTTCAACTAGGCAATTCTCTAGCAAGAGGCAAAGCAATGATTGTGTAAAATGCTTGAGGTTGAAGATAATCCTGAGCCTATGAGAGATCAATTGTAGAAACTGAAATCTGTGCCATATTTAGCTTCCTGCTCTCTTTCAACACAGTTATTTTAACTTGTTTGCTGTCCATAGGCTCTTTTGCTGGCTTAGAGATATGTACATACTTCACTGGATCTGGACCTAATTAAGCAAATTCCATCTGGTTTTGCCCCTGGCTTTTCTGGCTGATAGTGATGCAGTAATTCATGGGGACTCTATTTTCCCAATTTTTGCTCAGTTCTAAAAAATGAGATCGTTAAGTGAGTTTTCTTGTGTACCCTTTCAAGGCATGCAGACTGGTTCTTCACATAATCTACAGAGAAATAAATTAATTTTTAAGGCAGTATTTTACATGTGGCAATAGTTACATGCCATACATTGCCAGCTATGAAATATCTGGCTACAGGTGGAAGTCCTTTCACTTTCTTAATTATAATGTTCTCCTGTTCTGGAGCTTAAGTGCAATCCTACAAACAAGCACACTGTTGGTTAGCTGGCTAGGCTGTGCTCCAGCTGTTTTGTTGGGGTATTTTTTGTCCAGTATAAAGCTGAGTATCACCTGTTGTTCAATATTTTATGTTTCAAAAACCGAAGATTCCTATGGCAATAGCAATAACCATGGGTGGGTTTGTGTGTTTTTTGCTGTAAGGGTTGGTTGCTGAAATGCTGAATAGTCAAGCTTTAAGAGAATCGTGTGCTGTGGTGGGGCTGGGAGTGGGCAATATGCAAATTCAGGTAAGCAAGCATGCAATTACCCACTGATGTCAAAGGGAAATTTTGTAGAAAAATCAGAGCTTTTGTCTAACAATCCCTTTTTAAAGACCCTGGTTGGGCCACGTTTTGATGTAAAACTAAAAACATTGAATGTACACCTGTTCTTTCTTCCTCCTGGATGCTTTTTGTGCCTAGCACAGCACGGGTGGGTTGGTTTCCCTTACACCTGGCTGCTGGAAGGGTGGGGCAGGGAGATGGGTTAGCAGCTCCCACCACCACCCCCCTGCATCTCTTTATCTTTACCATTTCAAGAGCTGTTTCATCTGTCCCTGAGCTCCCTTTGGCTGGCTGGGAGGCTCTGGTGGCAGACTCAGCTGCAGTGTGACGGAGAGGCTGCGCTGTGCTCTCAGGAGGACAGGGTTAATGGCAATCCAGCCCACCCAGAGGGCAGCTGGATGTAAAGCACTTGTACAGCACAAAACGCTTCCACCTCACCTGCACACACGGGGCCATGGCACACATGACACTGGGCAGGGAGACAACCCTGCAGCAGGGGCCCCCAAGGCACAACACAAGCAGCCTCCTCTCTTCCTGCAAGCAAGCAGGGCCAGGCCATAGCCAGTGATGCTGCTGTGTTGTAAGTGCCTTGGTTCAGCGTGTCACACCAAAGTGCGCTTCACAAAAACTGTAATTTCACCGAAAAACCTTTGAAGTCAACTGCAACCAGAAATTTTGCTTGTCAGCTGTCTCTGCGTTGCTGTGAAGTCAGTAGAGCTGGGTATAAAACACTGCCAGGCAGCTGATCCGATCTGGAAATAGAAATTTTGGATGTGTCTCCCTTTTCTTTCTCTAAGGAGTCAGTGTCCCCCATTGCTACTCCAGAAAGGCTCCTAAGAACCTCTCTGGCAGATTGGTCCATGAGGTGAAGAAATCCCTCCTGAGGGAAGGTCTTAATGGTGATATGATACTAGGATAGATTTCTACTATCTTACCTTGGCCCTCTCCCACATAATGAGAGGGTCAGAGCAGCATCATGGCCAATATTTTGCTCAAGCTGCCATTTAAGCAAAATAGAATTGCTGCAATAGCTTCGATGTCCTGTCCGATTTAGTACAACTAAGACTGCTTGGCTTTATGAGAATAAATGAGTAATCTGGAGTAGATTTGGAAGGAGCAAGGCAAAGCTCTCTTTGCTAGTAACACAACTGGATGAGGCATGCTGCGTTTGAACTGCTAGGTGATTCCTGGAGTCCTGGCAAAGACACTTTGGGCAGTTGAACTGCGTTTTTCTGGTCAGATCTGTAGATATTGAAGGTTTAATGTTTGATTTGATCATTCAGCTTTAAAAAACAATCTGCCTTCCAATGAACATGACTTTTCTTTGGTAGCAAACAATCTGGCTGCTTTTTCCTCACTTTGAAAGCTCGGTCATGGTGTACCATTTAAGAGGAAAATTCTTAGTTGGCCCAGGTAGGAGCAGGGCTCTAAAAAAAGCTATAAAGTAGCACAAAGAATAAGTAAGGTGATTTCAATCTCTTTTCTAAATATCCCATTAAAGCTAGAAAAATCGTAAGTTCAGAGTCTTAAACTGACTGTTTTGGAACTTTTATTAAGGTGTGGGAAACAAAATATCACTGTGTAACTAGCTGAAACTGGTTTTTATAAGCTGCTGTGCCCACTTGGAGGGGGAAAAAGGCAAGAAATTAAGTTAGTTAGACATGTCAGTGATAAACCCACCATCAATTTAATAGTATCAATCATTGTGAAGGTGGATAATGATGAACTTTATCTCAAACTTTCTGGTTAGTTGATGAAAAAGACTCAGCTTTTGTCTGAGGTGTTCTGAATCACCGCTTGGCAAAGATCCCTGAGAGCACAGAGTGTAGACTGGTAGTTTAGGTGCATAAGTTAAACAGCAACAGCTCAGCAAGTGCTCCCTGAGTTTTTTCAGCAATAAAATATTTGGATGGTTTTATGTGGGATATTTTTTAGGTGAAGTGATTTGTTCTGTCATGGAAATATCCCAGTAGGTGCTCATCAATATTAGGAGATATTTCCAACTTTATTAATATTTCGTGTGGTTGTTCCCCATAAATTCAAATTCTTTTTCTAAGTGACATGTCTCAACCTTTTCATTTTTAATCCTTTAATATTTTGTCGAGGCGTTGTGTTCTTTGACCTTGTGTGCCCATTAAACACTGAGAGCACTCACCACATGTGGGAATATTCACCTCCTGTGATCCTTTGAGCAGTGCAAAGCACTTGTTCAGGATCATCAGGATTACATTGCATGTGTAAGCACACCTGCTCTGTATTTTTTAAACAGAGCAATAGTGGTCTGTCTGTAACTTAGCAAAGACTAAGTGACTTGGAGGCTCTGTGTCCTCAAGATGATTTCTCTTCAGAAGCTCCCATCTGAAGGTGCCCGAGGGTGGGGACTGCAGGCACTCCAATCAACCATCCTAACAACATAAATTCAGTATCACATTGCTCAGGTGTGTGCCAGCCCCTGCACAGGTGTTTTGCTTCGTTAACAGATAACAGATAAGAGTTCCACAGCTTGGGTGCTCTCTAGGTGGGCAGTGAGCAGCACGGATGACGCAGAGGCCTTTAGGTAGGTTCTAATTATAGTCAGCTTAGATCATCCTATCCTCTCTTAATTTCTATCTCTGGCAGGTATCTAAATCAAAAGTGTGGTCTGAGAAGGAAAAGGAGACTGTGGCATTTGTATAAATAAGGCAAAGAAGGGCAGGCTGTGGATGTTTAGCCAAAAGTGCTGCAGAGAACAGAGCTCCGCAGAAGGGCCCCATCCTGAGACAGGTGGGTAGGCTCCTGAAGAAATCTGCTCAATTCGTAAACCAACTGGCAGGGAGGAAAAGGGTAGATGCAGAACATGGGTGCTTTGTGGCAGTCTCATGTGAACAGGAGAAATCCAGATAAGTTGTTGATTACTTGAGCTCATTTTTTTTTTTTTTCCTAAAGAATAATAGCTTCACAGAAAATCAATTTTCCCAAGGAAGGGATATCCAAGGCAACAAATAAGTGTACAGCCATAAAAAATGTCCTTTACAGGTAGAATTAGTACACTGGGGGATGGGATCTTTATGGGAAATTTAACAGCAGAAAAAAAAACCCATCAGAATAGCTGAAGAAATTAAGTGAAGAAAGCAGATATAAACAAGTGCTATAAGAAGCAGTTTGGACATATGTGGTAATCCCAAAGACCTGCAAATAGAAAACCAACCAAGCTCAGTGCACCCCACTGCTGCTGGGTGCAGGAAAAGCCAGGTGTTTTGTTCAGGCAAGCTCAAAGAGATAAAAAATAAAAATAAATTTCTAACTGCTCTATAAAATCCTCAGCTAATGTCAAGACAAAGGTAAACTGCATAGCAGAGGTGAAAGAGAAGAAAAATTCAGCTTCTAACACAAATATCTGTTTGAGATGTGGTAGAGCAGCTGTTTCCTGTGCACAGCAGGGAACAGCACTGATATGCACAAGAGAAAATGTTGCCAGCTAGGTGCTGTGTGGCACATGCACCACAAGAGAAAGGCAGTGGGAAAAAAAAAGCAAAACATGATTTTTCTAGATGCATGTTTAGTTACTACTTGCCCACTGCAAAAGCTTCAAGCACAAAACTGACTCTCATTAGGAGTAATGCCAAAAGTGATGGATGATAACAAAATGAAGGAATTTTTGTGAGGTGATTTGTGGCTATTTTGAGAAATTATAGATGTGACCCAGACACGTGAAAAATCTTCCAAAGGAAGATACTGAAATTACCCAGTTTACCCAAACAATTGGAGACTCTTTTGTGCTGGCTTTGGGTGGGATAGAGTTTTTCCTTCACTGTAGCCAGTACAAAGCTCTGTTCTGGGTTCATGCTGGAATCAGTGTTGATAGCACAGAGGTGTATTCACTAATTCTGAGCATCACTGACACAGAGCCAGGGCCTTTCCTCTTCCTCTCCACACCAGTGAGGGCTGGGGGTGCACAAGGGGTTGGGAGGGGACACAGCCAGGACAGCTGACCCCAAATGACCCAAAGGATATCTTGGATACCATATGGCATTGTGCTCAGCACATACAGCTGGAGGGAGAAGGAATGGGGGAAAAAGGATGTTTGGAGTGGTGGTATCTCTTTTCAAGTAAGTGCTGTGCATGATGGAGCCCCTGCTTTCCTGGGGATGGCTGAACCCCTGCCTGCACATGAGAAGTGGGGAAATGAATTCCTTCTTTTCCTTTGCTTGCATGCATGGTTTTTGCTTGCCCTGTCCCATATGTTTTCCCCCTTTTACATACACTTCAGATTCTCTTCCATTTAGATCCCCACCCAGGGGTGAGTGAATGAGGGGCTGGGTCATGCTTAGTTGCTGGCTTAGATTAAACCATGAAGTTTGTACAGAAGTGTAAAAATACGTTTATTCCAGGCTTGGTTAGATAACTGGGAGTCTACTACTTCATTTGGTTCAGCTGGGCAAAAAAGGAAGAGAACTTATTGCTCTCAAAACTCTGTTTGGTAGATGACATTTCAAGGGCTGTCTGTTCAGCAAAACAGAGATTCCAGAGATGATATCATGTAGATTTTGCACATGGCAGGATCTGAGAGAAGCACAGGCTAGAACTACTTGCATGGCTACAAAGGAAGGGAGCTTGAATGTTAAAAGCAATTAGAAGCAAGAGTTCTTTCTACCTCTTCTTTCTGACCCTTGGAAATCAGGTTAGGAACGATTAGACAGCAGTGATGCTACTCTAGATAAGTAGAAAACAAAGCACTTCTGTAACACATTAGGGACGAGGTTGTGGGTGTATCTCTAAGGAGCAGCTGGAACATAGAGAAGATTTTCTGAAGATAACTAAGTTTAAAAAAATAGGATGCTAAAAAGAGTAGTAGCTGGAGAAGTATTGTTGCAAAAATCCTCTCTGGTGGGATTTGGCTCACGAATGCAGCTCTGCTGTCCTTAGTCTTGTCACTGGCTGTAAGAAATGTGTCAGGGTGCTGCAGGAGGAGTGTGCATTGTGTGGCTGTATGGTTAATGTATATACCAAAATTAAAAAAAAAGGTGTTCTCAGCATAGCAGCAGCTTTTACATTGCTGAGATTGCTGTGTTTGATCTTGAGCCCACAAAGGTGAAGCCTAAGGTGCAATATTGTTCTGGAAGCAATTCCCAGTGGCCAATCAGTCCCTGCATTGTTTCAGAGAGACTGAAATAAAACCAACAAGAACAATAAATAAAACATGGAAGTCTCAAAGGAACAAGTGAACGCAATAGAGTAACTGTTCTGTATAAAGATATTGTCAGAAATAACAAAAGAAGTGGGTGAGTATTTATGTAATTGTCCTGAAAGCAGCAATGAAGATTTCCTGTAATGAGCTCAGGCCGAGGTAAATCCACCTGATGCCATGCCATCTCCGTTGTGATTAGTGGATCTGCATGTGCACCTGAAAAATTTCAGTGACTTTCAGTTCATCCTTCTGTGGGCAGGCAGAAGAATAATCCCATGGCCCAGTAAAGGGAATGAACAAGGCTGGGGGAGAGCCTTTGGCCAAAAAAAATCGTTTTGGCTTTGCAGAGCATTCAGACCTCACCTTTGTGGCCGGAGTTTCACCCATGTAATTTGCCATCTTGAGCATGATGCTGTAGCCAATACCACCTGCAAGCATCTCTCCTGATCCCCAGCATTACCAGTCGTGGCAAAAAGAAAGATGCTTGTATGGAAGAAGTTAGTAAGGATCATGTTATAATAAAATGCCATAGGTCAGGAACCTCTGAAAAGACATTTCATAGCAGGGCTGGGAAGCTGATGTGTCTGGAGTTCAGTAGCAAAGCAGCTGAATCCATGTGAAGCTAGGGATTGAGCATCTGTCCAGGTGGCATGCCAGACACCTGAGTGTTGCTCCTGTTTGTGCAGCCACACCTGACGATGAAAACAGTGGCCTGAGGTGCTGAAGGTGAGGAGAGCACTCACTGGGATACTGAGAAACCATTAACAAGCACCCCCTGGGCAGAGAGGATGCTCTGCAATTACAGCTGCCACCATACAGTCCTTGGATGCCACTAATGGCCACGTGCTCCCTGCACAGGTCTCTCAAAGCCTGAAATCCTTCTGATGCTTCTACATAAGATTAATTCATGGCTTCGTTAGTAACCACACCTCCTCCCTGTCTGTGTGCCTTAAGTGGATATTCTGCTCTTATGCCCACAGTGATGACTTCAAATTAATGTAATCAGGTCCTTCTTTTCTGTCCCAGCTTTAGATCAGCCTTATTGTGTTCAGTACTCTGACATCATCTCCCTAACCATGTTTTAGAATCCTGTGAGTTCCCACCCAGCTATTTAACATAAAAAAACAAACTAACCCTTACCTGCAGACAGCAATAGTAGATTCCATGGGAGGAAGGCAATTCGTGGTCCAGGCAATGACTAAAACATCTGCACCTCATTGCTGACAGGCTCTGTGCATTGAGTGTCCTTCCCAGTCACCTATAAACTCCTGGAAAGCATTTCTGCAATGCTTTCAGTCAGTAAAAAATTGCAGGGCAAAATTGGGAAGAAAATGAAAATAGTGATGAAGAGGCCATAGAATAGTGAAAATGCTACTAATAAAAAGAATAAGAAAGTATGATTTTTCTTTTTTTAAAAGGAGAAGAAATTTAGTTCGAAAGTTGCATGTATCAATGTTTGCCTGATATTTCACAGGACATGTAATATATCTTTTCAGTAGTGATGGCCAGGAAAGCAAATGCTGTCTCTTTGTGAAGACTTGATTGAGTCCTGTGCTTGTGGCTGAGAAGAAAGTTGTGTTCTAACAGTACAGAGAAGCTTCTTATTACAGATTTGTGTAGGCTCCCAAATTCATAAGATCATTTATTGAACTCTGAATCAACTATTTTTTTGAAAAACTCCAAAATAACCAAAACAGTCAAACATTTGACTCTCTCACCCCTCTCCATCCCCCCCCAAAACAATCAAACCACCCCCCCCACCTTGTCTCCATTGTATGCACAGTCAGTAGCCCCCAAAATACGGCAGTACAATGTATTAGGCTCCTAAACACTCTGAGAATTCAAATCCCTTAATGTGCACATTCCTTTTCTCTTCAGGCCTTCCTAGAGGGCTTTAACCTTCTCTACTCATGGTTCTCACTGATAAAAGTCTTTTTTTTTTTTTTTCTGGTGTTCCCTCTCCTTTCTCCCCAGCTTTGGCAGAGCTGTTCTGAGGGGGTTTTTGTTTCCATTTGGAGTGCTTTGCTGTGCCACGCTCCCAGTCCTACATTTGAGGTGCCTGCCGGGTCTGCTGCACCCAGTGGCTGCTCAGCATGCCCAACATGAACCTCCCTACAGCAGGACACCAGCGTTCCCACCAATGGACACCACCATGAAAGCACAGCTCTCTGCAGCTGGCATGGAGAGTTTGGTGAAGAGACAAAGCCAAGCCCTAAGGGAGTTAGGAACTGGGAGCTTTTACACAGGGAAGCAGCAGTTTTGATTGGAAAACTGTGGAGCTGGTAGACTCCCTTGGGAAGCTTGTGGGCCCTGCAGCAGTTAGTGGCCATACAGACTCATCACTTTTTTGGTGACCTGAAGTCATTTATCACCTTAGCATTTCTTTGCAGCCTTCTCATGCTGACAGTGATTTAGCTGGATAACTAAAATTATCCAGTGTCGCTGTCACAAATATCTTGATACTTGCAGCCTAGCAGAATTTAAAAAGGCACCTTTCCTTTCCTGTCAGGGAGGCCTTATTCTCCAAATGGACTCCTGAGTTTCTGAGAAGCCAGATCTCAAGCCTGACACGAAGCCAAAGCAGTCAATTATACCTCAAGTGAGCAGAAGTTAGGTGCCTCCTCCAAAGATGCCTTTGTCTTTTGATCTTGAGTACATGTCTCAGATCCAAAGTACTGAGAACAATTTGCTTTATGATGGGGAGTAAAAAATATCAGTACTTTTAGCCACAGAGCCAAGGACTGAATTAACATCAATATGATTTTCCTTCCAGAGAAGGGCTGAGAGCATATTGGCAAGAGAGCATGCAGAGACCTGGCTTGCATTCTCACAGCTTGGCTTGTGCACTGCTTGTAGTGCATGGCCACTTCTCATTTAGCATTCTCTCATCTGCCAAATGCTCCTAATAGATTTCTTTTTCTTTAATTTTTTCTTTTAAAGAGGTTATTGGTTTATATATTCCAATCTGTAGCCTGAACATTAGTTGATCTCACCACAGATTGCCTCTTGTTGACAGCATCTATTGCACCTTTCCTAGCTCATAACCTGGAAAGGATTGGAACCAGTGCCCTCAGGCCAACCCTTAGAGTGCCACTGTTTTGCAATAGAGTTTTAACTGGGCTTTTCTGACAAAAAATGCTTTTATTGCCACAAGGATCCCTTAGTTAGTGCTAAAAATTTTATTCTGTCTCTTTGCATTGTTTTGTTTTGCTCAGATGGAAAAAAAGGAAATGCATGTTTTCTTTGTTAGGAAATGAGAAGTGACAAACAAATAATTATATTGTTGCATAACATCTTAAAATATTTGACATTTAACTATGTTTACAAAGAATAATATTATCAACTGCATATTTTTGAAGAGCATAATTACTTTTGCATGTTTGATGAAAAATCAAAGAGCAATATATTGTTACTTAACCAAATAACCATTCAAGCATCACTGGATGCACATAGGATTAATAATAACATAGAAAAAGATTTCCCTTCAGGGAAAGTATGGAAATCTGTGGCATTGTTCCCTCTTCCTATTTTACTTCCTGAAATACTAAATTCTTCCACTTCTGCTTCACAAGAAGACACATTACTTGGAATCTGCATGCAGTCAGAGGGAAAACCCTGATGGGAGACAAGCACTTGCCATAAATTAGCAGCTTTATGAATATTTGAGTTGGTTGCACTCCTGAAGCATCCTAGTGGGTCAGCTCTGCTGTGGCTGCACAAATGTGCTACTCTGTGGCATGCAAGGACTGTGAGAAATGGATCCAGGCTGACTGCAGGCAGGCTCTCTGTATACTGATTAACATCTGAGCATGATGTAGGGGAAGATTAAAATGTGGATAAAGGATATTTTCTGTTAAATTATAAAAGAAGAACGTGCTGTATGAATTACCCTCCTGTAATTCTCCCCGTGTCTGTATGTAATGAGATACCACGTGTCAATCCTCATGAATCGACCAGCAATATGTTAAAAGAGTTTAACTCATTTCTTCCCCTTGTGGGTGGCATTTTTAAAGATTCCAAGTACCCTGGACATATGCCTTCAAAGGGGTAAGACTTGAAAGGGTAATAGCTGTGAACTCAATGCTGTGTTTCACCTAAGGAGCTCTGAGTTATTTACGAGCAGCCTTTTCCTAGGGTGTGGAAGTGTTACTGCATCACCTAGGTCTATATGAGGAGCCAGCAAGGCACACTGCTCACCATCTCATTTTTTTTTTTGTTTGTTTGTTTCCTATTGTGTAGACAGGAATTTTTGGGTTTAGAATGAGAGAGAGGACCCGGGAAAGTCAGTGTCAAGTTCTTTGGATAAAAGGGTAATTAACAGAAGATTGATTAAATAATGAATAGTTAAACTTCTGTGCACCAGTTGGACAACACCATGGACTTGAAATGCAGAACAACAGAGGTTGTTTCATTGTCCCTAGATGCAAGAGCCCTGAAAGAAAATTTTACTTTTTTCCCGAACATTGGATTTTTACTAATAAAGCCTTTTTTATTTTACTAATAAAGCATCAGAGTGCGTAGGCAGCCTACTCCTGCCTCCACTGCTGTGCTGTGTTGGACATGCAGCAAGTCTCAGGACAGATGAGTTCCCAGGGAAAGGAACTGTTGTGAGAGTTGTGTGTCTTTTGGTCTCACTTTTAACAAAATAGCTGCTTCCTTTATAAGTCTCTTTAGGTCTGGCAGATGTTTTTCACCCTAGAGTTACTTACATTGCACCCTCTATATTAGATAGAGACATGCATAATTCAAAAGTCATAATTAGAATATTGGATATGAACACTTTGTGATAACTCTATTATGAATGCTGGGACTGTTATTGTAACAACGTGAAGCTCTGTTCAGCCTGTTTATAATGTGACTGGTTTAAATAAGAGACATGGGCTGCCTAACTTTGAAAACTAGTCGGACCTGGGATTTCACATGGGAGCAGTGTTGCAGCCTACTTCTGGCAGACCTTTCCAGACAACTTTCCAAAGAGGGAGGATAAAAAGTCACAATACAAGGAATTGCTATTGTGATATGTCTTAAAAGGAAAGGTGTGTGTGCAAGTTTAGAAAGCACAGAGGTATTTGCTTTTTGGAAAAGGTTTTCTTTGTTCCTCCTTTATTCCTTCTTCCCACCCTTTAAAGTTCTCAAATTAATCCTGATGCAAAATAGGAAAACCTATTAATTACCAGAAAACCCGTTTTACATAAATCCTTATTAGGCATATCTTCTCAGTGTAGCAGAACTTTACTTTTCATGCCTCTTGACAGGTCCCAGTTTGACGAAGGAAGCTTAGCTTCACTACAAAAAGCAAATCCATTTTTTTGGGGATTCCAATTAACACTTTGACATTGTGTTATAGAGCTGGAGGTGTATGAAATTATTCCCTGGGAGTTTACCACCACTGGGAAAGGTGATTGATTCTGCTACCTGGAGAAAGTAATAGATAATGTATTAAGTAACACAGGGATGGGTTTTTTGTTCCCCCTAAGCAAAAGACAAATTCCATCTTCATTTTAATTTTTACATGAGAGGCAGCACCACGCAGAGGCACAGCTGCAGAGCTCAAACTTCTGCTGCTCCATATTGGGACCCCAATGAAGCAGAACATTAATCTGTACAGCAAACAAATGACTATCATTTACATAATTACATTTAGTCACAATTTATAACGTATTCATAAGCGCATGAGTGAGAATGATGCATTTGCTGTGTAAGGGATAGAAATTGTGGATCAGCCTGGGCTTTGCCAGGACAGGAGGAGGAACAAAAAGAAGTGATTTTCTGGTGTGTTAGAAAATTCACACTTGTGATTTTGAGTCCAGCTGTCCTTACCTGTCCTTTCTGGCCTTTTTGTACTGATGGGTTTTATTTCTGTGAGTGATTCTGGGCTGAGGCTCTTTGTGTAAACCTATGGTCCTTCTCACAGCGATCTTTGGCAAAAATGCCTCTTTCTCCAGAAATGTTTCTGTTAACAACCCATGATTTAGTTGAAAATGAAGAAAAGTGACTGGAAATCAAAGGGACTTCAAATAAATCTGTCCTTTAACTATAGCCCTTATGATTGCCATGGTTGCACTACACCAGCGATTAAAGAGCAAAGAGTAAAGTTTTCATAAAGTTTAAGTAAGTCCTCTTTCCCCAGAATAGTATCAACTAATAATCTCAGGCAGTACTTTTATCCCTACCAATGTTTGCTTTCTTATCTCTTACGTTTTTTCTTATTTTTCTTATTTTTAGCTCTTGTTTCTCTGCTTTACTCTCTTTTTTCCCCTCTTGATTTTTACAAGTCAAAAGGGAAGCAATAATAAAACCAAATGATAGAGCTGGTAGAAATACTCTAACAGTTGCTTATATCTCAGTGTCTATATTTCATGCTTTCCTGTAATTCTGGAATTAAAAATTTTGAGCAATTGGACAACTATTTCTGAGATTTTTTTTCATTTTTAACTTCAGTTATTTCTCTGAGTTTTAGAGCTCTCACATAAATGCATCACTGTGTAATTCTGAAGAACATACAACTCGGATTTTGGAGAAAACAGAAAATTAAATGATATAAAAATAATCTCATCTGATATAATAAATTAAAACAAAAAGGCAAATAAAGCCATTCTTCTGTTTTCTCCTGGCACTTAGAGCCCTGTCAGATAACTCTCTGTCCAGAAAGAAAAGGTCTCCTAATCTCCTAGGTATTTTTGTGTGTGTTGTGGGATTTTTTGATTGGTTGGTTGTTTGGTTTGGGTTTTTCCACCCAGCATCTTGCTGAGGGATTATCACCCACACAGAGAGCAGGTCAGGAGCTACCAGGAGTAGCAGGTTGGAGATTTTGCTCCTTTTTTCTGGCTTTGCCAGGACACTTAGCTGAGAGGATGCTCAGAGGTTGCATGTTCAGCTCTGGAGGTCTGAGGGGTTCGGTGGCAAAGGATAGACTCAAAAAAGGTAACACTTTAGTGAAGGGGAGCTACTCAGAAGGCTCTGGGATGCCTAAAAATGTCTTGGTTTGGGCTGTACATGACTTTGCTTATCCACTTTGCAAATCAGCATCGAGCCTTAGATGTTAATCTATCCCTCATGAGTAGTGCTGCCTTTAAACACGAGGTGAGAAAGAGGGCTGACAGTTTTCCTGTTGACTCAAAACCTTACTCTAAGCTCAGCTTTGGGAAGGTTGCCTGCCAGGAGTGCTAACATTCCCACAACTCCGAGTTACTCATCTCTTTTTAGACTGTTGTGTTCGGAAGAGACGCAGTCAAAGAAATCCCGAAGAGAGCTCTTAAATGCAATAGCAATGTTCATTTCCAACTCCCACCCATTTTATAAAAAATTAAATGTAATAGTTTCTGGAGTAATTTTCATGCAAATCTGTTGCATTCTTCATAAAATCCAAATAGACACATTTCAGCTGCACTTCACATGACCTCCCTGTTTTCAGAGATTTAAAATCCCCAAATCCCATAACTCTTCTTGCATTCCTAAGCACTGAGTTTGCTTGAGGTTTTTTTGGCTGTGGGGGAGTTTTTTGTATTTTTTTTTTTTCTTTTTATGTAAAAACAGTATATTGTGAGAAGAAAAGTGCTCCTCAATCAATTTTTTTTGTTTTTTAAATCCTGGAAACTAAACTTAGTAAATTAAAAAGAATTGGAAATTAATTTGCAATTTATCAGACCACTGATACTGGGGGTTTCTTTACTTCTAATCCAAGAAGTTAACCTTTGGGGAAACATGAGAAAAGTTCTGTGACCTCTGGACTACTTCTGGCTTCAGCCTTTTTTGCTTAAATAGATCTTTTGCCTTTTGCAGCTCTTATTAACTCTCTGGTAGTTCCCATGATATAGTGTAGCTTTATGCAAAGCAGGACATTCTTTTTCCTTTCAGTGGGGTATTTTGTATTGGTTTATCTTGTGGTTAATCTCTGGCCAAAGGCAAGGAAGGAAGTGTTTCCCCTCTGAGTTACTGCAGTCTGCTGCAAATGAGGTTCCATTGAGGGATTTGATACTTGCCTCTGGAATTTTTGTAGAGTAATCCTAATTTATCCTTTTGTTTCACTCTGATCTTGAGAATTGCAGCTATTCATTTTGACTGGCCACCTGGCTGTATGACTGACCAGGACAGCTGAAATTTGAACCATCAAATAATAATTAAGATCATGAAAATTCAGGCCAAGCTGTAGAAGGCATGTTTTCCTTAATTTAGTTCTTGACGAGATGTCAGATGACTCCTGGCTTTTCTTTTTTGAATATTGTCCCCAAAAGCCTCAGGCAAATATTTCTAGAAGTCCAAACTTCGTTAAAACCTATAAAGAAATGCACTGCAAAATATCTATTCTCCCTGGACTCAGTCCTTCCAGTCATATGTGAATGATGTGATACTTGATACAGAGGAAATAAATGATACAGAGATATCAGGGGCACCAATGGAAAATGTCAGGATTTAGAAAACAATACTTGAACAAGTGAAGAGAATGAAAATGAGATAGTGAAGGGTAAGAAAAGACCATGAAGAAGGCTGAAGGAGTGGGGAAGACATAACATTACAAATACATAAAAGGCTTCTCTCTATAGAGAGAAAAATCTATGGAGAGAAGAGTTATATTGTGGAAATTGTTGTCTGAAGGAAATGGTAGAAATTTTGTGACTGAAAATCCTCTTAGGGAAGGTTAGGTCAGAAACTAACAAGGTTTTGAAATGACAGTCCTACAATTCAGTCTGTTAGGGACCCCTTTATCCCATGGTAGCAATTTATTTTCTTTTGCTGTTGGATCTGATGCTGTGCCTCTGTCTGGGCTGGGCTTGGTTCTCAGGAGCGTGGTGCAAATAGGACATGGAATTATGAGAGGGGGAGGGACTACTGTGGCTTCCACAAGCAATGGGAAAGGATCCAATGGGAATTATTAAAATGTGTCTGTCTAAAATACCATGAAAATTCCTCTCAGTACTGCCCTACTTTGAAATGTTTCTTTCAGAGAATCTTAGAACCGTAGATTAAGTAATTATAAGTAATTTTTGCACTTACTAAGTTTAAGTAAAATTTTAAAAAAGGAGTAAATACTTTTTTGGTGGGGGTAGTAGAAATTAGATAAAATAGAGTCATATTCCAAATGATCAGTAGTGTTATAGCTTAATACTGGGTAGTGAATTGTTTTACCATATGTAGTAATGTGGTATTGGAAAATAGAGATGCCTTTCACCATATGCTTGTATCAATGAAACTGTATAAAGAAGATCCCTAATGCAAATCAACCTTATCATTTAGTGCTAATAAAAATCTAGCTTCTCATTTTTATTCACCATGCAATTACTGAACTGTGTTTCAATAGGAAGCCGACAAGCCCCTTGGAAGTAATAAAATAGACAGGTTCTTGGAAACCACGTTCCAACCCAGCCTTCTATGTCTCTATAATTTTTAACAGGTTTTAGAACCTATGGGATTTCTAACTGACTCTTGTAAAAATGATCCACAGTTGTGAAGATTAAATAACACTGGGGGAGAAACATGTTCTCAATGCAAAAATGACCAGATCTGGAATGGTGGTGATATCTGTCACAGAAATGAGAGGAAAATGTCATGAAAACTTCTCTTCTAGCCATTGTGAAAAGGATCACCATGCTGAAGAGACAGCATCTGTACTGCACAAGAGAAATCCAGACACATAATTTCCTTCTGTACATCAGTATGCTCCAGCCCTGCCAGCAGCCAAGTTGTGGCACTTTGGGAGGGTGAGAGTGAGAGGAGGGGGGAGAACAGACTTTAAAAGACAGCTTAAGAGGATTTAGTCTTCATTTTCTGATTACGTGATAAATATTGTCTTGGGGTATTCTTAAAACCTAAATTTGCTTAAGATATCCCAGCACCCTGATACAAACAGCTGTAACAAACACTGCAGGATGGCTTTTAGTTTTGCTTATAGAATTTGGTACTTGGCAAAAAATAGTTAAAACCCCCAAACATTGAAATGACCAGGAAAGGCTTACAGCTTTCTGTAAAGCCACTGGGGTAGATATGGGAGAGCAGAGAAAAAGAATGAATTTACCACACGGTAGAGTGATTATTATCGTGAGTCAGTCATAATTTATGCAAGGGCTGTGGCAGCTCCTTGCCTCTGAGATTTGTGAACACAGTCCAAGTTCAGCGAGGGAGGTGAGCTGCTCGTCAGTCAGGGCAGTGATAGTGCTGGCTTTATCAGATCTCTGGGAGTCACAGGGCGATTTTATAATCCAACTCAATGTGCTGCATGATGGCATCCAAGAGGCATTCTAGGAGGTTGTCTAGACCTTCCTTTCTTGTAACTTTGAGGAAGAATAGTGGGTTTTGCGCATTTGTCTCCACACTGTTGCAGTTGCACTTTTTGATGTGGTTTTGGTGCCCATCTCAAAACCCAAGGTCCTTTTTCTCCAATTTGCACAAGTGGTTCAGATCGTGCTTGCTTACAGTATCCTGTGCTGTTTCCTTACCCCTATTTCACAGTTATGTTCTAGCAAATAGAGGGCTACAGAAAATGAGCAGAACCTCAACATGTACCCTAACATTCGAGCGCATTTGCCCTAATGGCCCATGAGGAGAGTAAGGCCTAGTGGTTGTTCCTTTTGAAGTAACACAGCTCGGAGCATGTTACTGTACCTGCTTCCCCTCAGAACACAGTTACAGTGTGATTGGTGTTTGATGGCAGCCTAGAATTCATCTGTGCCACATCCTGACCTGATGAGCAGCTTCAGCTGAGCCCTGGCCTGGCAGAGCTTGGGCCTCCGACCTGTTCCTGTTTCCCCCTCCAGTCTGTGCCCGCCTCAGGCACGTCACAAAATGACAACATCTTCGCCCCAAGATCAGTTTCCTTTTGTTGTCTATTGACTTTAGACTCTGCCCATATCCTGCTCTCCATATTGAAATATTTCCCTTTCAGATTCTTAGTACTGAGAAGGCACATGAATTATGCAAGGAACAGGTGTATGCAGCTGCAGTAATCACAAAACTCTTCAAAAGTGGAACACCTTTTTTATTTTTTCGAGTTTCAGTAAACTCTAAAAAAGATCTTTTCTAACAAGCTGGCAAGAATGTATGCATCATTGAAAGAAAGCAATAATTTGGCAACAGTATGATAACACAAATTAGAAGTTATCTTTTCTAGTAGATTACTGTAAATTATGAACTTTAAAGGTCACATGACAGGCTGGTGGAAGATGATACAGTATATTAAGTAAATGTTTACTGCTCTGGAGGCCTGCATCTCTTCTCAGCTCTGAGACTTTCTTCAGGCCCAACACACAGTAATTGCCATTTTCACAAAGTCCATTTTATTTGAATATCTGAATGTGTCAGGGCAATGGAGGGCACGTTGCAGCTGAAAGATCAGTGAGAAAACAGTACCCTGTAATTGAAAAGAATGTCTAGTTACAAATTAATAATTTGCCTTTCCTGGAAATTACTGGGTGTGATTACACTTCAGGCCTGTAGTCATTCCTCTTGCTGTTGGCCAACATTTAATGTTTGCTCATCATGATCCCATTAAACTGGAAAAAAACTCGACAGCAGACTCCTGTGATGCTGCTTGGTGTGCTTTTCAGAAAGGGGGTGACCAGGCTCGTATGGAAATGAGTCTTGAATGATGAAAAAAAATTGATCTTCGCATGGCTCACCACCTTCTTTTTGCATGTGGGCAATAAAATAAATCAGTAAAAGTTCTGAGGCAGTCCAAGTGCCAGGATAAGCTGAACCTATTACAGTTTCACTTGAGTTCCACAGAAGGGGTGAGGTGGGCAAGTTTCCTTGGGGCATTGCCTGGAGATTATCAGTGAAAGTTTTGCCGAGTCTCCACAGCACTGGGCAGTCTGAGATGCTGTCTTTAAGGCACTCTTTGAATCTTTTACATTCTGATTCTCAATGTCCATCTATTTTTTGTTGTCAGAGGTCTGGAGACAGACGTGGTGCAATTCACTGAGTGATTTTTCAGCCTTGAAGCTGCTATCCTAAACCCTCCCCCTCATTCCCAATGCTACAATAAAAATGCTTTACTGTTCAGCAGACTTTGGGAAAACTCAGCAGTGAAGGTGTAGTGTGTCTGTCCTTGAAGCAGATGCTGCCTTAAATGTGGAAGGGGTATGGAAGCTTAAATTAAACATTTGTTTCTTTGCTTTTCCCTCAGGGCACTAAGCCCCCAGCCAACACATGGGAGTTAGAAATAGAGAAGGTGGATTAAAGGCTCATATACACACACTGCAGGAACTTCTTCAGGACTTAGTTTGCACCAATGGAAACCCCAGGATTCCAGTGACAATTCAATATGGTTGGCATTCTTTATTGACATTATGAACCCTCAGTGTAGAGGTTTTTATGACCAAGAACCATAATTGTATTTTAAATTTACTAATGTACATTAGTTGTAAAACCAGTGTTTTAAACTTCAGGGCCTGCAAGCTGAAAGAAAATTCAAAGCAATTTCGGCTGAAGGGGCGTTTTTCTTGGGAGTCAATGCACAAAGGAGGAGGCAGCAACACTCTCTCTTAAAGGTTTCTGAACAAGAAAGGAAGAAATGCCTTGGCTGATTAGAGGCTGTTCTGCTCACTGTGGGAGGAAAGTGTGCTGCCTCTTAGACTGATGTTTAGTTGCAAGAACGGTGTGACCCAGTCTAATCTGAAGTCTATAAACCTTTTATCTCTACAAGAACACTTGCTGCTGAATCAAAGAAAAATAGAATGGTTTGGGTTGGAAGGGACCTTAGAGATCATCAGATTCCAACCCTGCTGCTGTGGGCAGGGAACCTTCCACAAGCTTCACTGCTGAGAGAGGAAAGGAATGCACAAAGAATTGACCAACTGGTGCCGAAGTGTGTAGGGCCAGGGAACCCTCATTTGTCAAGTGAACCTTCATTGACTGAGCAGAGAACAAATTCCCCCAGGAATTTTCTCAACAGTGCTTGCAAACATAGCTCTAAACCCTGTAATGTGTTTCCTCAGGAGCTGAGGGCAGAGCCTTTGCCACCTTGCCTCTGCTGTGTTGAGAGTATGGCCAACAAGACAGGGAGGCATTTAGTTTAAACATTTCTCTGCAAACTAGATTAATTAAAAAGTCTTCTCAAAATGCCTTCCCCTGATTGCCTTGCTGCAGCTGAAGCCATCAAACTGCTGCATCAAGCCTGGGGCACAGCCAAGACTCTCACTCAAAGCTCTGTTGGCCTGGCACAGAGCACGGCTTTCTATCAGTGCCTACCCAGTGGTGCTGCCTTACATCCCACCTGCCTCCCAGGAGGAGTTTCAGTGAACCCTTCGCCACCTTCCTGCAGGCATCAGCACAGGAACAGCCTCTAATTTCCCTCAGATTTATATTTTTGAGGAATAAGAGATGAATATTGTAATGTGGCTTGGGTACCTGGGCAGCCAACAGTGCTTCTGACCCCTGTGCAGACAAACCTCCGAAGGAGCACCTATACCCATGTGGATGCTGCCTCTCTGCTCGTCTTGTGTGGGAAAATTGGATAAAAGCTGTTGGCTGTGACTTGGGGCACATCAGTAAGTCAGAGTGAGTTCTCCCTCGACAGCCTTAGCCCTGTGCATGCTCAGCTGTACATGGAATGCATAGATATTTTAGCAGCTTCTGTCCCTACCCCACCAAAAGGCTTCTGTTTAAGGAACTGGCTGTTTCCCTTTCTCACACTACAAGCAGGGCTCAACGATATGCAATAAGGGGAAATATATCTGAAGTAATAGCAGGAACCTTTATTGAAACTGGTCCTTTCCCTCATTACCTTCTGCTGAAGCTGTAATGAGTAAAACAATTCATAATTTATTGAAGTTATATATATTTTCCTTTTTCCCCTCTCCTCGGGTGTCTATCACACATTGGACTGAAACTTTGCTGAAAGTTATTTTGGGGGAAAAGTATTTAATATTTCTATAGCTTCCACTAGATGCAAAGGCATTCAAAAGGTTAACAAAATGGTTTATTACTTTAGATCATTCCTAATGGTTTCCTTTTTGTCCTCAGCATCCCAAATTCTATTGCTTTAAAAAGTCTTTGACTAGATATCCAATTGTATTATGTTTTATATCACATTAATTTATCTTTTTTTACCGGTAACTTGCTAATTAAGTAAATATGTCTTATAAAAAGCACAGAAATATGTCTGGTATAAAACTGATAAACAGGCATATTCTATTGAGCAGCACCTGTGTAAACAGTCTTTCCTTTCAAACCTGGGTAAACTTTAAGACTTTGGTCCTGTGTTGTGACACAGACTTCCAGTATCTTTTGTGTGTTTTCAAGATAATTCTTTCCTCTTGAAAGCCTTGCCCTGCTTATTTGTTTCCCTTTTATTTTTTTAATATTGTATTTATTTAGTTGCCAAGGCATATTTAAAATTTTTCTTCTGTTTTCATTATTTACTATATTAGCAACTTCTTGGTTCAAATCTTCCCACACATCAAAGTGCAAGTCAAAATATTCAAATGAAAATGCAGCTCAGATTTTTTTCTATTTATGTTATTATGAATTAAGCCTTGAAGGCAGGAGGTAAATTATTTGAGTAGGTTACTGAATCCTTGCCTCCTAAATATAATTAACACATGGTAGTGAACTTATGTGGTCAATTTTTAGTGCTGGAAGATCAGTGTTAGCAAAACTGGAGCTTCTCTTCCAAAATCTCTTCCCAGTTACTCTGTCACAACTCTGGATTGCATCTTCCCACTATTCTTATGGTCAAAAACCAAGTTTGAGCAAGATCACCAGATAAAATCACACAGACTTTGCTACTGGACACATTAGAAAGATATAGTGAGTGATTACAAATATTTATTGTTGAAATTTCTCCTGACCTTGCGTTGATCACGCTCCACAATCATTCCGGCACAGATAAAATCTCTGTTGTCCATGTGCTGTCTGATTGATAAAGCAGACTCCCCTTGGCTGTAGGGTACACCATGGATATGATTTCTGGGATTTCTTTCTAATCACATTTCGATTTTCTTTCACACTATTAACTTGTGTTGTGTTAGGCTCAACTGAGATTTTTTTTAAAAACAAAAGTCTTCTGCCTTTCTTTTACAAATATATATATATATATATATATGTATTTTAACAGGTGGTTTCCTCTCCCTTCTTCTGGTCTCATGGGGTGACAGCTCTGAGAGGATGTCTGTGGGAACTGGGGAGGCTGCTCATACAGGAGACTTCAGTGCTTTTTAGTTTCTGGGAGGGCTAAAGCAGGAAAGACACACATTCTGCATGGTTACACATTTTTGTAGAGCATTATAGGTCTTCTGTTAATCCAATTTAGAAGCTTGAGAGTTTGCTTTTTGAAACAAGTTATTTGGATAACATGTCTCACCCTTCTAAGTTTTCCATTCCTTTGACATATAAGACACAATGAATAGGAAGGAATTTTTTTTCTGTGAGTGAAGGGAAAAAAATATATTCTAGACAGTTTCTAAAATCAACAGGAGGGAATTTGTCAAAACAGTTGAACAGTTTTTATTTCTTTTTAGGAACCAAAAGAAAGGGATAAAAATCCCAAATCTATATACTCTGCAGTTTTTTATTATAAATAAAACATAAATTCTGTGCTGGAAAACTACAATTTTTTCATAAACTTGTCCCTTCAGTTGTCATTGTGGAGTTTGCCTTATGACTGCACCAAGTGATAGCCCTCTTCCCCATATATGCATCGATTTATTTTCACATGTTCTGAGATAACATGTGAAACTTCTCCTACTTTTATTTTACTTAGTTAGCAAATACAGTGCTCTAGAATTCAAAAAAGTAACACCTCTCCTCCAACAGCTTTCCAGTTCACTGCAAATACCCACCACTGCAAAAATGAGAGCACGGGGAGGCTGGTTTGTTTGCTTTTACATAAAGCCAAGAGTTCTATGTATATATCCTGTGTATGACCCTGCCAGTTAGAAACAGCAACCTGTTTTCCATTTGTTTGCTTCTTCTGGAAACTGGATAGTGCTCAAATAGTGGCTTCTTTCCCTGGGGCAGAAGGGTGGTGATGCCCTTTCCGTGCCCTGTCAGTGGCAAGAGGGACAGGTTGTCATTTGCCACTTGGTTGACCTCAGAGCAGGTGGGATTTGGGCAGCAAGCTGGCATGTGTCACTTGTTCCTCTCTGGATGAAGTCTAAGAGATGACACAGGGGTAAAATCCCTATGAATACAGGCCTCAGGTACCCACTGGCTGGGGAGCAGTGCAATTCCCCCAACCAAGTGGATGTTTGTGCACTGCAGCACACAAACACTTCTTGTGAGTTGCCTCTCAGTGACTCGGAAATGAAGAAGTTCTGTAAATATTCAGTGGTTAGGGTTGAAAAGAAAAAAAAAGAGAGAATAAATGGATGAAACGCTCTCTTGGAATGGGGCCTTGTATCTGCTTCCCACAGTTTCCCTCTGGATTGCAGTGGGACAGGGTGGGTGAAATCTGCCCTGCCTCTGTTCAGCTGGTTCAGGGTGTGCTGCAAAATACCAAAAGTGTGGGTCTGGGAGCTGCCCCGTGACTAAATTCACCTCTTTATTGTCCAGATGTGCAGCACCATTGAACAAAAGATGCTGTAAGTTTTTTCTTCATTTTTTACATACAGGTATGGAGTGAGGGAGAAAGAAAAAAAATGCATAGGGCAGAGTTTCTCAGCTTGGTGACATTTGCACACATACACGCAGATACGTACATGCACTAAATATTCCATACCTTACACTTCTTTGTGACACATCCCTGCATCATCTGAACTTCTATAAAATATTCTTTTTATTACAGTAAAGGTGTGTCAGAGCTTTTTGTCGTTTACTTGGGGACATGAGGGATGGCAAGTCTGAGAGCCACAGTCACATCTCCTACAGTATTGAGACAATCTTGCTACCCTGTTTTCATGTCCTTTGGTTTTAGCAGCAATGTCTTGGGCTTAAGTAGAGGTAGATGTTGACTTTTTTGTGTGGCATTTTTTTAAATCATAGAAAGGAGTTGAATTTTCAGTGTTTGAAACCAAGAGATTAAACTCCATGGACGTTTACACTTTAAAGATCTATCTGCAGCTGTAAAATTACTTCTGCAGTAAAGGGTGGGTTTCAGTGCATCTCTTATGTTACTCCTTTCTAAAATTCAATTTCTTGGTTTATGGAACCTGGAGGGAGGTGGAGGTGGCCAATGCAGTGTGAGAGGATAGCAGGTCAGGGTGGAATTCATCCTGGACTCATGCCCTTTCTCCATCTACATAACCCCTTTGACTGCAGCAGTCATGGCAGCATGTGACTAGAGGAACATATTTGTATAAATTGGATTACATAAAGTAAGATTCTGTGGCATGAATTTGTATGGACTGTTGCCAGAGTGAGATCAAGAACTCCCACTTTTGTACCTTCCTCTGCTCTTATAGCAAGTGTAATTTTGGCAGTACTGGATATATAGGATAACAGAAAATGTATATTTTTATAAAAGCACTGTACATTCTTGTGGGTTCAGCCTGTTGCATGGCCCTGGGACACAGATTTGTTTCAGATTTGTTCTGGGAAGGTTTTTGCTGGAAGATTGGCCCATTTGTCACAGCTCCTCAGGATAAGTGACTGTCACAGCCTCTCGTGGACACCTGCCTGCTGGCTCCTCGCCAAGGTCATTCCATGTGTCATTCCTAATAAGCCTTTTCTGTGATACTGTCACGAGAGAGGAGATGGCACCTAGGACAGGCACTCACATCTGGGATAGGACCCAAAATTTTTGGCTGTAGGTGCATTGACAGGACACTGGATTCTGAATTATGCTAAATTTCTATTCTATTTCGTTAACTATGCACAGCCCACATAAACACATGGAAAAAAGCCTTTTTATTTAACAAAGTGGGAGGTTTGCTTTTTCCATTCCATCCAGAAGTAGATGTGGGTGGATTTCAATACGTGGGCAGTTTTCAAGAGTAATAGAGGCACAAGAGTTGAACAAGGGTAAAACAAGGACACCACCAGTCCATGCTCAGCCAAGCAATTCTGACCATGCCATGGTGGCCACAGCAACTGGATTTGAGCAGAGGGCAGTGACCTCCTTTTTTTAGCACATTGCTAATCACTCCTTACATTTACTGTGTCAGCCTCAGCACCTGATGGATATCAAACTTTTCACTTTTAGATTAGCCTGAATCATATTCTGTCATAGCCATGGGGAATGTTAATCACCATTTTATTACATTTGTCTGAAGAAGCTGGAATTCATTATTGTAATTTTCAACTAAACATTATGGAGTAACAATGAGATTGAACTAACATATACTTACTAATTAGCATTAAAGTCATTAGGAGGAGAGAAAAAAAAAAAATTGCCAGCAATAGATTTTCCCATATGATTCTGAACAGGGTAGCATAGAGCCATTTGAACTACCTTGCTTTGAATACTTTCTAAAAACCATTGCTCAGCATTTCAGAAGTGTAAGTTCTTTCCTTGTGAAATACAGGTCAGATTGTATTAGACTGGGATCTAATTTAATGTAGCTCCTACTACTCCCTTAATTTCCCAAAGCACTTTACAAAGCAATAACAGGAACCAGTAGTGTGATACAGAAGCAGGTAAATCCATAACTTATTTGCAGCGGGCCACTTTCAGGCTTGTTTTTAGCTTGTGTAGCTCCACTACCTGTGGTGTGAGGCTGATTTACACTAGTTAGGATTTGGTCCAAAGCCAAAGGTGTGCACATAAAATGGCAAAGCATATGAAATGCTATTTTTAAGAAAAATGAGAGGTTAGCCAGGAGAACCCATTTATTCCTATTACTTTTTAGAGCCTTGTGATCCAACACCCATGGAATTTAATAAGAGGTTTTGGCTTGGGTCCCATGTGAGCAATAAGATCCTAAATTTTTCTCTGAAGGACACTAGCAAAGGAGATTTCATTAAATTGCCCATCCACTACAGGCCCCTTTTACAAGTGAAGCTGTGTTGTAGACACAGAAAAGCATGTGGAAGAATATGTATCATTATATGTTCAGAAGAGGAAAACACAGTATTGTTTCTAAAATGATTTAGTGTTTGTCACTGGCATTTTGCCCTCTAAGTGAGAGGCAAATTTGAGGACAAGAAGTTGATCTACCCAGTACTTGCCTGAAGTACTTGCAGAAGTATCCTTAGTCTCACTGTCTTTGCAGACTCTCCCTGAGAGAGATCAAGAGTAGAATGAGGAGTTGTTCTCAACACCACAATTAGTTTTATTGTTTTGCCTCTCCCCTTTTCAAACATCTTCTCCCACGGAGGGCAGCAGCTGCACATCTTTACATCAGGTGCCACTGGTGTGTAAAATCCCAGGGACACAGCTTTTTTTTTTTTTTTTCTTCCTTTTTGTATCTTACCTTTTTCACCAAATGAAAGGCTCATAGAACACAACTCTGCTTTCTAATGTTAGAGTAAATCCAGTAGCCACCACAGATGAATTGGAGTTAATAAATTACCTGTCCATTCCTTTGGCCATCAGATACGTCATGTCTGTTTGCTTGGCACCTTCTGAAAATCCTGTCCTTGACCCCTGGTGCTGCTGATATCTGGATCAAATCTTTTATTGTTTGCACATTTTATTTCTTGGCTGGGCAGCATGACCATAAGTGTACCACAGGAAGGAAATATGAGCCTTGTTTAGGAATTGTGCATGAAATTTGTTTGGTCATGGACTTCTTCAGTATTATGTGTACATAACAATCTCCCTGTAGCTGCATTCAGTTTGAACTTTCTGGTTTGAAAATAAGAATCATGTTATTTCATAGTATACTATCTATTTTGCTTATTCATGTTTTAAATTTCTTGGGAAGGGGAATTGCATTTTCTGGTGCTTTTTTTCCTAATATTTTCTACACTAAATCATTGATTCAAAAACATTTTTCTTTTTTTAGAAAAACTGATCTTTTCATCACTTTTCCTTTTCATGTATGCAAAATCTGCTTAATAATACTTTGTCCAGCTTTCCAAGAGTGTTCCCTTAGTACCTATCTTTAGCAAACAGGAAAAGCTGGCTGATTCCTCCAGCATTTCGGTTGGAGGCTTTGGAAGTACTGATTATTTCAGCCTCAGCTTTATCAAAATTTCTACACATTCAGTCAAAAAATATGCAGCACTAGGATCTACAGCACTGTGAGCTCTCCAGAGAAATGGGATGGGAAGGAATCTCCTGTGGGAATTCTTCATGAACAGACAACAGCAGCATATCAGCTATTTTAGCTACTTCTTTGCAGATGGTTTGACAATCTGCTGCAAGTTATACCCCAAAAATGCAGCATTCCCTCTCTGCTTTTCTTCAAGTGATGATGTCTCCAGATATCCAGCTCCAAAAAAATATTCCCCTTCGATCCACTTCCAATGACACTTTTTGTGTGATGAGCTTTCTGCAGATGCCCACTGATCAGCAGGATGGCTCCAAATCCTATTATAATCTGCCAGGTAGAAATAGATAAATCTATTAGCCCAGACTGGGCTTGTTTCATCATTGTGACAGCTTCCCATGAGCCTGCATTCATCAGATTCCCTCAGAACTCCCAGCTTCCACATCATCTGGCTGTTAAATTTCCATGACTGGACTCTAGGTTACTACATCTTTAATCTGCATTTAATTACTCATTAATAACCCAGGTCCTTATGCACCCCCAGTCCCGTCCTGTTTAATTTTAAATTGATTACTGGATCTTTACTGGGATACCAAACTGATGTCTAAAATTGCTGCCCTGAATGTTTTTACGTGAACTTCCTGAAAATTTTGTCAATCAAAATAAAATAAGCAGTTAAATATCTTTTGTTGCTTCCTAAAAGATGCTGGGCACATCTAGTTAAGCCTAGCAACAGGTTTCTGTTTAACAGAGGTGGCAGGAAGATTTCTGTGCTGTTGTACATGCTGCCACAGCCACTCTGGAGATTGCATCAAACACATGGATAAGCATTCTCTCTGCAGATTTAAAGCAATTTTGCCTCTCTTTGCCTCCTGTGTTAACAGAAGGAAAAAAAAAAGGTCAAAAAATAATGAGGGGAAAAATACTACTTATAACCATATAATGATGTGTTGTCAGAATTGCAGTATGTAAAATACATGAGTAACATATATCCTAGTGTTGCATATGGGACTGGAAACTTTTGATTCAGTTGTGTAGGGGGAAAGTGATAAAAATCAGGTTTCTGCATGGCATCCACGAGAGCTTTCCTGGCACCCAGCACTTGCAGGCTCTCCTGAGACCTTTTACTGAGATGTGTAGCAGCTTTAACCCTGGTAGGGCAATTCCTTATTAGTCCTTCAGAGCTTTCTGTCTCACCCAAGTCAGAGCCATGAGCCATCTTCTACCTCCTTCTCTACTGTTCAAGTCACTGGGCTTCATTTTCCACCCTCGAATCCCTCTGTTGAATAATTCTAAAAGCTCAAATAAAATGAGTTCTTTCAGTTCTTTACAGATGGAAAATGTGAGGCATTGCTGAGCAGAGCATTGCTGTGGCTCTTGACTAGAAGTGTGTGTTTAGCAGAGTGGCTTTAGTCCCTCAGCCCACAACAGTCACAAGTGGGTTGGGTTACAGCAAAATATCCACAGTTCTGTGCCAGCTTTGCAGCTCTCTGTGGCTGCAAATCTATTTAATAATGACATGAGATGGTTGCATCAGGCCAGCTTGAAAGTATGTCAAGGCAAGGCATTTTACCTCCTACAGAAGAAAGCCATAGATATCTAAGAGTCATATTTCCAAGGCATGTTCTCCAAAACTCCTCTGAGTCGCAGCTTAAATCTTGAGAAGTGCAGAGTGCCTGCATGGAGGAGAATCTCAGTGGGGTTTTTCTTCCAGTGTGTTATTCCCAGAACTCACATAAACTTTTAGCATCTCCAGCATCCTGTGGTAATGAGCTCCACAGTTTTAATTGCATTTTGTGTGAACTTTTTAATATGCTTTGAAAAACCTGTGATCTGTTCATTTAACTCCCCTTAATACTTGTATTAGAAGAATAGTGAATAATTGTCTTCTGTGCACTTTTCCATTGCTCCATTGATTTTATAGATCTCTGTCATCTCTTCCTCACTTATCTGTACTCCAAATTGAAAAGTCTTAATCTCCTTAGCCCTTCCTCATAAAGAAGAACTGTTCCTTGCCCTGGCAAGATCACCATCTCAGCTAGTTATTTGAATAGACATTGCAGTGAGTCTAAACCATCAAAAGATTTTTGTTTCTTTTTTTTTTAAGCTGGCTGTAAAGTTACACAAGAGGTAACAGCTCTGTGGTGAATACTTGTCTTCAAAGATTTTTTAGTAATCAGTGTCTCTTAAATTTTTTGCACAGTGAGGGGAAGTAGTGCTCCTAGTGTCCAACTGCTGCATAAATACTTTTCAGCCCCAGGATCCTGGACTGATTGAAGGTGTGCCTCTTGCCTCTGTATTAATGCACAGATCTCATCAGATATCACAGTCCTCAGGCAGAGAACTTCCATGGAAGGCAGAGGATGTTGAAGAAGCATTGTAGCTAATTAGCTGAATGACAAGAATATCAATTACTTCATTATTAAAGCCACTGTTTTGTCCTAACAGCATAGGAAACTGCCTCGTGAGCAGCAAAATCTGTTCCATGGTTTCTGGTGTTTGTAGTGAGCCTCTGGCCCTTGCCTGTTTCAGGTCCATGTGCCAGCCTGTCCCATCTGAGAGCTGCAGGCCCTGAGACCCACCCTCCCTCCCAGCCTCCCATCCTTCAGCTCTGCTTGGTCTCAGGGCAGCTTCTCAAAGGAAGAGCATTCTCTCCATAGGTCTCCAGAAATTAATCTGGTCCTTTTAAGCCACTCTGTCTTTAAATTAGGTCCACACACCTCCTAAAATGCAAACTTTGCTTTTTGAGAGGTTCTCTTTTCTGGGGCCAAAGGAAGGTGTGATTCTAACACATGGCAGCATTCCTCACACTTTCAGCCCACCATAAACATGGGACAACAATTGCAGCTTTTGAACACAAACCTACAGTCCTGTGTGAGAATCCATCTCCTGGGAGCATCAGGGTTGCCCCAGCTTTCTAGGCAGTCACTACACAGCAAAACTGGAGTAAATCTTCATTCAAATTCCACCTCAGGAAGGCACTGTGTGGAAGCAAACATGACACCAAAGCTGTGGGTCTGCAGGAAGATGCAGAACAATCCTCTCCCACACAGAGCTCCTGGGCTGGGCTTCCTCTCAGCAGGCCAGGGACAGCAAATTTTGCCCAGCTGCCACTTATTTCCAAAAATTGGGCACACAGGCATCGAGATGTTAGAGCACAGCTGTGATTTGTGTTTCTCGAGGAAACTGCCAGTGATCCACCCTGCCCGTGTTTGGTGTCTGAGGAGCAGAGAGGGGCAGGGAGAGAGCACAGGCAATAAGTCACACAGGGTGTAACATATGACAGCTTGCAAGTGCACAAACAGAAACTGATAAAAATGCAGCAGTTAGCTTTCTCTGTTGATCTGAGGCACAGAAGGAGACTCTCCAATATTTTCACAGGACACTTTTTTTTCTCTTAGTTTGAGGGATCAAGTTCTTACCGAAATAAAAGACAGCTGAAAAGAAAAAGAAATAAAAAACAACAAAAAAACCCCAAACACCAATCAAACAAGACAAATGTGAAACTGGATATAAATTAAAAAAAAAAAGAGGAAGCATTTATATCAGCCCAGCAGTGGAGACAGTACTGTGGCTGTACCTTTGAGATATGCTGTCCATACTTGATCACCTTGCCTTGAACTACTTCTTCATGGCTCCCCACAGGTGTCCACCACAACCCTTCAGTTCTGATGTGAAAAGCCCAAGTAGACTGAAGTCCTGACTCCTCCCTTCCATTGATCATACTTTTGGTGAGAAGTACATTTAGTGATTAAAGCGCCTGCACCCATTTTCACTTGTGACTCCAGTTGGAATATTCAATTTAAATCTTAAAATCTGGCAGTTAAAAGCTGTCAGTAATTGATTCAGTACTCAGAATGGTTTCCCTTTCATTTCCAAGCAAGGGTTCAGATTGATTTTTATTTCTAAATCCACATCACCGTGTCTACCCTGTTATGAATTACAAAGGACCTCCTTGGCTGGTTTCAATCCATTCTAATCTGCCAGTCTTCGGAAGAGAGTACAGCTATAGGCACTTGAAATTAGATTAATTTCTACTAAGGAGAAAAGAAATTACTGTTTTATTGTTAGCATCTGTGTCAGAACTTGGCTTTCTGAGTACCTCTGGGGTATGGAGTTATCACTCTCAAACCTCTGGGCCAACACTTACCATCAGTGCCACGGATTTACTCCACCTCAGCTCGTATCTGACTAACAGCAGGGTTAGATCCATGCATTTTGCATTGTGGTTAATGAATGTGTCAATATTTGACCAGTGATCACCTACTGACCACGGCAAAAGCAGCAGTGCAGCTGCCTGGGGTCTCTGCGGGTCTCGGGGTGCTGCTGCTGTGTGGCTTTGTGCTCCCTAGCCCCTTTCCCTGAGAGCATTCACTGCCAGCCATCTCTATCTCCTTATGGGTTACGTGGGGTGTGACCCTGAAAGCCTTTGCCTTCTGACACCCCTGGTTTGTGGTGGGATGTATGGCTCTGCTCTGGATACCTAAATCACATGGTTTGTGTTCCTTCTTGTGCTGCCTGGTAAATCTCTCAGTTTTAAATCTGTGACTGCTCAATCAAGGGAATAAAGGAGAAAATGCTGACTGCATTGTAAAACTCTCTGAGCTGTGAGGCTCATAGATCAGCTTTATCTGAGCAGTAACACTTTTTGGAAAAGCGACTGGCAACATGTCCCTGGCTTAGATGCGTGGTGAATGTGTAATTTCCTTTCTACCTCTTCCAAAAGGATGCAGATAGAATAGCAACCCAACACTGTTAATAAGCCCTTTCTTTTGTAAAGACATGTTGTTCTCTTCCTCAAGATGGAGAGTGGCTTTTTTATATTGGTGTCCCTTTCAGTTTCAAGGGGATTTCTGGGAGTGGAATGCACAAATATGTAGTGTAACACAAATTAGCATAGAGATGGCAAAGGTTATGTGCCTGGTCAGAGACCAAATTAATTACCTTCATATTTCATGTTTCACCAGCTTTTCTGCTCACCTTCAGGTTAAGCTGGCATGGCTGGTAAAAAAAATAAAAGAAAAATAAAACTACAGCATGAAGTTGTGTGCAAACTCAATCATTTGCCTCTGTAGGAGATTCTCACACCTGCCTGATGACAGACAGCCATCAGAAGGAAAATCAATATATCTGAATCTATTTTTTTTCATATGACTGGACCTGTGCAACACAGGGAGGAAAGCTGAGGAGAAAGGTTTAAATTATTTCTGGATGAAAACTAGTTTTCTGTGAACAAGTGAAAATAATCCCTTTAGAACTTTCTCGCTGGAAAGGATGCTCATTCAGGTACAGGCACTGTTGTAAATTGGGGCTCCACTGAATTTTAAGGTAGTAGGAACTAAGAGCCACTGGACCAGTGTACATAACCTAGAAATAAATAGTTCTGTCTATGCAAAATTTTTGCCTCTATTAAATTTAGATCTCACAATATGAAGTAGATTTCATATCCTGGGAGAAAATCTTAGGAAAATTTTAATGGGGTCTGTTCACGTTTCAGTTCTATTAGACATTTCATATCCATAAACATCACCATGCAGAGTTCCTTCCATGGTCTAGGATGTGGAAGAATATTTAGAGCTCACAGAGAAGAGAAGAAAATCTCTGCTATCCATCAGGTAGTTCTTTTTCTGCATGGGACATTTGGGGTATATGAGCTCATCATTTAGGAGCAAAAAGTTTTCACAAGTATTTAACTACTTGCTGAATTTCACTGCATCCAAACAGTCCATTTAATAAATATTTACTGAACAGTAAAGTATATTCAGAGTGAGTCCAAAATAAGGAACTGCATTGACATCTGAAGGAGATGAACATACTAAGGGTTGATCCAGCCCTGGATCTGTGTAAGAGTTCTTTGTTTAAGCACAGTAGAAGAGAATTTGCATTAGTGAAATGCAAAATAGAGAAATTAACCAGGAAACATATTTTCTGAATAATATTCTACCAGTTCCACTTCTGATGGATTTTTTGTTGCCAATAATGTAAGGTTAGCATACACGACAATTCCCCCTCCCTGTAACACATCCATGAAGGGTTTGAGCACGAGCATCTGGCAGGGAAGAGTCTGCAGCAAATCAGAAGGGTACAATTACTGGGAAGCTGTTTCAGAAGAGGTGGACTTCAAACATGCACATCAATCAGGGAACTCTGGAGATGAAAACAATGTCTTGGGAAAAGCCTGGAATCTCAATCAAGGTCTTGGATAAAGATGGGTTTATAATTTCAGGGCTTTACATCTCCATGAGTTCTATTTCTGCAGTACTCATGAAACACAATGAAAAGTTGAAATCAAAATGGTTTTTTAGATACACTGTTATCAAAAGATCCCTGCTACTCCTCTTTTCTTGCCTTGACAACCCCATTTCTCTCTCCAGATATTGGGCCTTGTAACTCTTTCTTTTTGTTAGACAAAAGTGCCATGCTGAAAATAAGTAAACACCTCTCATTGCTACCTGAAGGTTCAAACACTTTCTGATTATCATCCTTTTTAAGCTGCTGACACCACTCCATATTTTGCCCAACTACACCTGTGGATCAAATTCTGATCTAAGGTATTTGGGCTTACTTTGATCAGTGATGCTGCAGCTCATGTTCTGCACTCTGCTCTCGCCAACGGGAATGTTTAGGAAATAAAAAAAGAGAAAAAAAAAGAGGAAAAAATCCATGATAATGAATTTCCAAAGAGAGCCCAGGGAAGTGTTCTGGCCAGAGAAAGTACAATAGAAGGATCAGAGTATAATCCCAGTTGGTGTTTGTATCAGCAAGGCTGAATTTTTCCAAGGATATCTTGTACTCTGTTTTTCACACTGATGTTGTGCTTTGGCCATATTTGATTGAACCTATTTTTTAATTTTGAATATTAGTAATTTGCTTTGCAGATAAACACCAAAACTGCCAAGTCTGGGTGCTATTGCCAGGTTATCCATGTACCAGTGGTGGTCAGCAGTGGGGAAATGCATGTCCACCTTTATAAGTGTCCACCTGTGGAAGTCTAAGTCACCTCGCCCAAAACAAGTGCAAGTGTTGCCCTCTCCCTCAGCAATTCCTGTGGTCAGCAGCAGAAGGAAGGTGCCCAGAAGGGAATTTCATACGCCCAGGGAGTGTGACAGCAGGCAATTACTTTAGAGAGACATTTGTCTTTCCGGTAGGTGAGATTAGCCCTTCTTCAGGTATGCAAGGGCTGGCACACAGAGTAAGAACACCCTCCTGAGTATTTTCATGGAGAAGTAACATCCTCAAACCCCCCAGCAGAAAGGATTCTCGTTAGGAAGCAGTGCTAACAGCTGCTGTAATCTTTCCCTAGTTAAATTAATCCCCACAAAGAGCTCCAGCAAAGCTCTATTCACAACCTGCACTTTTCTCACCTCCTCTCAACAGGACCGAGCAGACAGGGAGTGCTGCTCTCTCCAGCAGTTTGGCTGGCAGCCTTGGCATGTCAGTAACTCCATCAGTAAATTTGGGGACCTTGTGATTCCTTCAGAGTCCACAGCACCATGAGCACATGAAACATGGAGAGTTAAGGAGACTGCTAATCAGAGTGGATCTGTGATGAGATAAGGAAGTAGTAGTTGTGGTCTGCAGGAGGTCAAATAGTCAAAGGTGCTCATTGACTTCTTGGATTAGTGTTTCATCATCTTAATGTGGATTAGGTCCATTAAAGCCCCAGGAACCTGAGAGGAAAACGGCAGCAGTTCCTGCCAATCCACAGATTGTCACTCTAACACTTGCAGCACAAGGATTGCTGGGTACACACAGAGATACCTGGGGTTCTTACCTCACAGGGAAAATCCTGAGTGAAACTTCAGTGAAGGCAGAAGTTTTTTCCTTCTTTCTTTCTTTCTCTTTGCCTTCCTGATATATTTTTTCAGCTCCTGTGATCTCCTAATGTCAGACCTCATAACAGGAGAGGCAGTGGACGTGATAGGGATAAATGAAGCCAATAATTCCAGAGAAAGGAAAACAATCCCACACAGATCTGTCCTATGTTCCAAAGCAGCAAAGAATTGACTGCAGTAAGACAAAGAGACAATCTAAGATTAATAAGGCAAAAGTTATAATAGAATGCAAACCCCCAGTTTAAAGATAAAAGTATCTGGACTCAAATCATATGTGTTGATGGGGATGTGTAGGTTTTCAGGCTTTTTGATCCAAGAAAATAAATATAATTCAGAATTATATAAAATATAAAGTAGCCTTCCTACTTTGCCTTATGAAACTCATTAGCCTGACTGTCTGGCTGATAAACTGAGACCAAAAAGAAGCAAAAGATGTCTTTGCCAAAAGATGGTAAAGCAAGACAGAGCGAGCCTAGAGCCCGTGGTGTGCTGTTTCACCCCTGACACCACGGTGGCCAGCTAAACATCACACATATCATCACTTCTTGTGATGTACCTGAATTCCCTTCAGCTTTTCTGTGTATGCAAGGGATATTTCTGAAGATGATCTATTTTTCACATGATGTAAGTAGGAGACTGCAGCAAGATGACTTTCTAACCAAAACCATCTGACTGGAAGGTCAGAGCGTAGGCTGCAAAACATTGCTTGCTCAACTTGTTGCCTAAAGGCCTAAAAAAAGGTCAGAGACAGTTAAGCTACATATAGAGAAGGTGTATGCCCCAGGCAGCAGCAGGATCTTCTATTTCTCATGCTACAGAAACACATAATTACGTTATATATATAATTTTTACCATGTAACCAGGTGGGGGTTTTCTTTCTTTCCATTATCTTTTTCTTTTCTATACCTTTAGAAAGTCAATTAAGTAATAAAATGTATTTAAATGTAAAAGTGACCCTCTGTTAGCCAGACATTTTCTAATATGAACCAAATTATCTCCTACTGAGTATCACACCCATACACCTGCTTTCTCTGGGAAAATTTATTTTCAACCACTGATAACTATCTTTTTCAAATTATAATAGGTAGGAAAGAAGAAGGTGTAGTTATAAACTCTTTTATCCCAAATGAAAAATAGATGAGGCTGCACTGAAATTTGAAACAGCGAAATCTACATGAAGAAAATTATCATAGAATATTGAAATCATAATAAAACTTGGATTTTAAGTGCAAATACCAGTAATTTCAATGCAGAAATATTAATATTTAATTCCCTACTGGCATTAATATTGTCTAAAATGGAATATTCAGAGATTACACAAGCAGAATCTAAGGTATTTTTCCTCTCTCTAGGGACACTGAAGATTTAACTGTGACAGAGACACTTTTTACTTACAACAAAATAATGAGGAGTGCCTTGCTTTTCATTATATAGCCCTTTCTCTGACCCAGTTATTCTTTCTGTTCTTTCTCATATAAAGCCACCCAAAATGTAATTCCCAATTCCTCCAATGACATTCATAAAGGTTGCCCAGAGAAGCTGTGGCTGCCCCATCCCTGAGAGCATTCAAGGCCAGGTTGGATGGGGCTCCAAAAAACCTGGGACAGTGGAAGGTGTCCCTGCTCATGGCAGGAACTGGAGAATATTTAATGTCCCTTCCAGCCCAAACATTTCTGTAATTCTGTGATATCACCAGTGTGAGTTCATGTTCAGATGGAGTGCAATATAGCCAACCTGGAGAACAATAAATGTCGCAAAATCAAAGTGAAGGGTGCAGTTTTAGAGGAGCTGAAACTCAGGGCACACTCAGTACGTGTGCAGAGATTTCCAGACTTGAGACACCTGTACCTCACCTCCTGTGGGGTTTTTGGGACATCACTGAAGTCTTTCCTTCGCCTTTACAAAAAAAAGTGTGCAGTAACAGTGATACAAACTTAATACTTCATATTTTACTCTGCCTTGTGCAGTGACTGTCCCCCCGCAGTTCAGGGAGATCCTGGCTCTCTGTTTACTGGTGTCAGCCTTTTGTCAGAAAAATGTGCCTTCCCCTTTAGAAATTCAGCTAGATACAGCATGGAAAAAAAGTTGAAGAAACATCGTTTTGAAAACAAGTGGCTATGGGTTTTTTTTTAAACCATTCAATAGTTTATATAGCTCTAAACCATAAAAATAACATTATTTTATGTAAAGAATTTACTGGCAATATGGCAAGAG
Organism: Erpornis zantholeuca; assembly: GCA_013400515.1. Taxonomy (NCBI): domain Eukaryota; kingdom Metazoa; phylum Chordata; class Aves; order Passeriformes; family Timaliidae; genus Erpornis; species Erpornis zantholeuca. Next base: position 219,292 of record VZTN01019122.1, on the reverse strand, counting down.
AAGTTCTAAAAGGGACTGGGGAAGGGGGAGAGAAGAAATGTGTACTGAAATGACAGGAAGCTGCACACTTTTAATGCTTCCTAAGAGCTATCTTCTCTGGCTGTGCAGCACTCGAGCTAGAAGTTCAAAGATTGATTAATCATCCACTCAGATGCACCATCAAGTTTTAGAGTTTTTCCCTTGGTAGATGTCTGGAACATTTGGGGGAAAAAGAAAAAAAGTAGGCAATTTACAAACAAGGACAAGGAAACCTGAATAGCTGTTATGATTTAAAACCAAGCATTTACTGATAAAAGCTGCCTACTCACTTTCAAGTACTTTGATCAACAGAGAGTTGAGGGAGTTGACTGCTGTATGTCCCACCTTACTGAAGACTTCTCTAAACTGGGGCATGCCAGTCCTGGGAGCCATTAAGTGTTTCTTGGCATGAGGTGTGATTTCAGAGCATGTTGGTTTAGTAAAGGATGCGCTTTCATATTCAAGAGTGCTTCTGAAAGGCTAAAAAAAAAAGAAATAAAAAACCCCCTACAAAACGGAGAAATTAGATCTGTGCTAGTTCAGACTAAAGCAACACAGCTGGAAAGCTGCAGGGAAGTATTTTGGGGAAGTTATGTCCTATTGTTGTGGTGTCAGTGAAGAGCTGAAATAGATCTGTGCATTTGAGTCTGGGACATCACTGTCCTGAAGGCCAGCACCTGGACATTGGTCATAATCATCCTTCTGCATCCTCTTGTTCCCTGGGACTATTGTTGCGTGAGAATTCTAATTTTAAGTGCATCCTTGACATTTTCTCCCTCAGCGATAATTTGATATTTTCCACATCTTATTATTTATGAAACCTGACATCATGTCAGTCTTCTGGCATGAACCTTCAGCCACTGCAGCTTTCCTCCTACTTCATTACAACCATGATTGAAGGAAAGTTGTTAGCTGCTCTTGTACAGCAAGCACACTTATGGGTAGATGATGATATTTCCAGATAATTCTTCTAAATTTATTAGAATATTAATACAATAATGAAAAAAAATATTTTTATCTATATTTGGCTACACGTGCATACATGTTATCTACACATTTTGCAGCACATGCATCTTTGACAGTGAAAAACTGTTCTGTTTTCTTTTCAGTCTTGTTAAGGTAAACACTTCCAAAGCCATCTACATCAGCACTTTGCAAATAGCTCCGATTTTCAGTACCTGTGCCCTGGTTACCCCCTTGCAGGCAAGGATCGACCCAACAGAGAACTCTGCCCTAAATAAAAGTGAAAGCAGCGTGACTAATTAATAACAGATCCTTTTAACTATTGTGCTTTGAGACAGCATTATCAGAAAGACACAAAAATACCCTTTCTCTTGTGGTTGTGTGATATCTAGAATTTCAGTCTTCACACCTGCAGCTTTTGGTATTGCTTGTGGCTGTTTAGAAAGCATTAAGTAATAATGAATTTAAAGATGTTTTCTGACTTGTTTTTACAGGAAGCAGAACTTACATAAAGAATCTGATAGTAAGGCAGTGCTGAGAAAAATGTATAGAATGAAAATTCCTACTGCTTCTCTGTAGAAAAAGCCAGGAGCTCTTCAGCAGCTTCCCAGGGATAAACGTCTGTGGCCAGAGACACACTGATGGGTCATGGTGGCTGAGCCCCACTCAAGGCAGGGATAGCAAATCCTGTCCTCACCCTGCTGCTCCCGAGGCTGCTGAGTCCTGGATGAGATCCCAGAGGCTTTGGGACACCTTGGCTGAGCTCCAAGCCTGTCTGGAGAAGCAGCAGCTGTGTCAGTCTCACTTGGTGCCCCTTTCCCTAACTCCAAAATTCCTGCTGCTTCCTGACAACGATGTGAACCCTCTGGCAGATCACAGGGAACAGGTAACACTGCATGTAGCTTATTCTCCTGTTTTGCTTTCACAGAAAATCCAAACCCTGGTGGATTTATTTCCCAGAACAGATATTCTATTCTGCTGATTGAGGAATTTTAAAAGTTTAGGCATGCTCCACATGCAGGCAGTGACACATCCCCACTAGCCAGAGGTGAAACAATGCATGCTGTTCAAGCATTTTGGGACAGGGAGCTGGCAAGGGAGTCCCAAACTTCAGGGACAGGCAGGTTGGCTGGCATGGCTGTGCTCTTACCCATCTGCTGAAGTGGCAGAGTGCCTGCTTAAAAATTACTCATCGCTGCAAAAGTGGATTGTGCACTGTAGGTGAAAATGGCAGCTTAAACATTTCCATTAGTCTTGTGGCAAACAGGTGTTTCTCAGGGATTTTCAGCTGAGTTCTTTTACACATCTGTATGTGTGTGTATATTTATGTTATACATATATATATATGTGTGCATGTGTACACACAGAGATTTGTGTCTCTTGTTTCTTCCAAGGAGAGAATATTTCCAGCATTTATGTCCTTAAAATTTTAGGTCCCTGTTTCTCTGCCCTTGACATGTAACCCAGTGCAGGGAGTGAGGACTGTTCCACTCCATGGTTAGCCAGGCTCCCTCCTTAGCTGGGAAAGGCACCTTGTCCCCTTCCCTCTTTCTCCCAGCTGCCCCCTGAAATCTATACTGGACAGTGTGAAAAACAAACTCTTTGAAGCTGTTGAGCTCCAGAATCCAACTTTCATGTGGACATAGTTTGAGGAGTTTGGGGTTTTAATGTCAGCTGTTCTGCTCTCCCTGAACAGAAGCAGCTGGGACTGATTTCTTTCCCTTACTGCCATCACTCACTTTTCATCTAAAAATGTCAACTGAGTTTCAGGGTGAAGTCTGGATTCATCTGGTCAAATTAACCTTCTCAATAGTCTTAAAGGGAGAGCTGACCTTTGCTGAGGTATAACTTACGTCAAACGCTTTAAGGAAATCTTTAGAACTTACAGATGGTTCTGCGAGTGAGCTGCTGGCTTGAAATTAGCAACAGCATTTATATACACAGAACTTTTTTCATGATACAACACAAAAACCCCTAATATTTTTTTTAGCATCCTGAAACAGAGCCTTTAACTGGAGCCTCAGTTTCCACTGTAGCAAAAAAATTCAGACTGTGAACCTGTTTTTTTTTTTTTATATGATTGATCTGTTATGTCATAGATTTTCATTTGAAGTATTTAGTTTTCACCTCTGTCTATGAAGAATTTATCTTGGGTATGATCTTATTTCTTGACTTAGCATTTTGAGAGAAAAGGGAAAGCTGAGAGGAATCTCTGTGTGTCCCAGAACAGGGAAAGGAGAAAACCCATAACTGACATCCGTGGTTTTTGAAGACTGAACCCAATCTATTGCAAGCTCACTGTTGGATTGCATTTTATACAGCAAACGAAAATGGGGGAAAATATTGGTGGAAGTGATAGAATAGCTAAATTTGATACAACTACCTCAGGTTTTAGATTTGGGTTTGGTTTTTTTTTACTCATTACAATACTCAGGGCAGCATGTTATGTGTCCCAAGTCTCTACCTGTTTAACAGCAATTTGTTGCTTTGCTTTTTTGGTTTGGAATCTGAGTAAATGTTGACTCTTGACTTACCTTGATCAGTCTCTTGTATTACAAGGGGTGGGAAGGAAAACACACCCAGGGTCAGCTGCAAGAATTCATTCTGATTAAACCTTGCATTTATGACATGTTTTTTTTTCAAAGCATGAATTGCAGGAGTTGCAGATTCTCTGCTGTTCAAAAACATCCACTTTTCTTTCCAGACTGTGAGGAACTGTTTAAAACCATCCAGGAGCACAGAAATGCATCTCTAAAAAGCTCCGAAGTATTTGTGACATTTTCCTTTTACTGCAAATGTTGAATAGATGGTTATTTCAGCAACTCAAAACCAGGGGGATGATGCTGAAGTTTAACTGTCCCTGCGAAAATCTCAGCTGGGAATAAAGTCACAAAGCAGAAATTGAAAATAATCTGAGAAAACTAGAAGAATGCATTTCCCTGCATTAATCAAAGAAACCTTACTCCAAGTGCAAAACAGCCTCGGGAAGTGGAGAGTAGCAAGAAGGAGTTATCAGTTGCAGGTTTTAGTATCAGCTTGAAATTTAGGTTCCACAGAGAGAGACTGAGAACCACAAAGAAATGAGCATCTGTTCAGCTTCCAGTGATGCTAAGCAATCTTATTCCTCTGGCACAGATTTATTTATATGTAGTGAAGCACTGAAACAAAATGTTGGCTTAAACTCAATCTGTTTTTTACTTTTAATTTTTTTTTTTATTCAATCCAGTGTCATGAAAACCATTTTGTTTCGCTGCAATTGTAAGTTACAGTTCCATTTTCATTTTTGGCATTGTGTAAAATTGTCCTTGCCAGGTAAATATTGACAATTTATAAAGGCCTAGGTGAAAACTGAATGAAAATTGTGTGGAAATTTGGGGGCTGTCCTGAGTTTATAAACTTTTCCTGACAAAATCCTCTAGGAAAATAATATGGAGCTACACCTGCATTTTCAAGTGCTTCTTTATGGGAACTCAAAAGCCCAAGGTAGATTTCAAATGCATAGTTTTTGGTCAACTTAGCAATTGAAAAGCAGCTGTGTTTCATATCAAATAAGCCCCCCAAGGTTAAATACCTGGTTTCAAAGTAGGTTGTTTTGGATCTGCCAATAGCCCAAGGATTTCAACAGAAAGATTCAAAGATCTTAATGAAAATTTGATCATTGTCTCCTGAGAGAGCAGGGTTTTGTGTGAGAATTGAGCCTGTCTGCCTGGGTTGGAACAGCCCTTACAGCTGAGTTTCAGCACCTAGCCAGAACAAAAATGAACACATAACTTACTTTTTCTGCAGCCTCATTAAAATTGAACTAATTTTTGAGAACATTATGCCGTAGTTCCATACTTCATAATAAACTGTTTATTTTTTCCCCATATAAATGTGTGTGAACCATTAAGCTTTCGACAACAGCACCTAAATAACGAGGAGGAACACATTTTTATAATGAGGATAATTGTAATTGCAGAACTTTCCAAGTGATGCAGTAAATTCTCTCTCAGCTGTAAGATTGGCCTTTCTGTAAAATAAATGCTTTAGTTTATCTTTAAGTTATTAAGCTCATTACAGAAGTGACTGTAGAAAGTTTGGTGGCCTGAGTTTTCCTGAACAAACTGACTAAAGTTTATCCTGTGCTTAAAATCTTTGAGTCTTCGAAAGTATCATTTACCTCATCATTGAAATCCATTGCATTTTTGCCATTTTAATATACATTAAATTTATTTATAACAATAAACAGGAATCAAAATTTTCTGCACAGGAAAAAAGCCACTGGTGTCCAGGAAGGGCTAATCCACTCTCAAGAGCTGCTGTCCTGCTGCGTTCCCTACTGACAGCCACATAAAATGTTAAAACTCAGGTTTCTCTGGGTTTTAGGATAAAAGTCACATAACTGCAATTGAGTCATCGCTTGGAATAATGGTTTTTTCCTGCTTTTTTTACACAGTAGCCACAGGGTTAAAGGTGGCCAATTAGACAGGGTCTGTTCTGGTTCTTGGTGAAGATGGGAGGACAGTGAGTAAGAACATCTTCCTGCCCACTCCTGCTGCACAGGCTGTCACATCCACGCCTTTCTTTGGGGCTTGGGTCATGAAGGTTTGAGAACAGCTCCAGTTCTCCTTCAGCCTCCCATTGTCCTTTCAGTTACTCAGCAGAGCTCCACAGAATATGTGGGTGGTTATCCTCAGAGGTGCAATGAATGTGTCTTCTCCTATTTATTTCTAAGGATGTATTTGATTTCCCTGTTGGGGTCAAGGCACAGAAGTGATCACACAGCATTTGGTGCTTCCAATTAGTAGCCTTTCTGGTCCAAAATCCAATATCAAAACCTAATAAATGGCCCTTCAGGGTTTAACTGAATTGCCAGAAAAAAAGGAACAAATCTTCTTCCTGCACTCTATGAGGAATTTATTTTCTTTCCTCTTGTTTTTTCCTCGTCTTTCGGGAACACAGCTGCGTGGAGCTTAGCTGCTCAGAGTAGCAGACACTTTGATTTGTTCATGTGTCAACTTAACAAAACAAACAGAATGGACATCTAGAGAGGAAATATCAGAGAGAGCTGAAGAGAGGATGAGAAGCACCAAGTGATGATACACAAAATGATGTGATTATTTATGTGAGGGCTTCCACCCCCCATGCCCATCTACCCACTGCAGTTCAAACAAGTTTTTCCTTTGAATCAGTTCATCACATAAAATATGAATCAGGATCCAGCGAAACGTTTATTTAATTAACTGTCACCAGGCTGAGACAAAAAGGAAAAGTCTATCCTATCAAAATATGCTAAAAATAAGGATGGCAGCACAACAAAGTGATTGTGTCAAGGATCTGAGCTTTTGTGCAGAGCTCTCCTGAATATTGCTTTGCTTTTTCTGTTTGAGTGCTTTTCTGTAGTGTTGAGCAGTCAGAACACTCAGCCCCGAGGCCTGGGGCGATGGATGTTCATTTTCACCAGACACCCAGCCCAGCACTCCCTGATTAGCACCTCCAGACTGAGGCTTCAGCAATCTGGGCTGCTAACACGCTCTGGGGCTGCCAGTTCTGATATGGGCATTAGCCTGTGCATCGTCCCCTTTAATGTCACTCCTAAAAGTTTAATAATCTGATTGTGATGAATGGCCTGGATATTTATCTCCTTCCTCACACAGAGGGATCCCATTAGTGAATTCAATAATTTCAAGAGGGTCAGGCTTGCTTGCCAGAGGCTCAGGTTGAATTTAGCACAGGATTCATTTCTTTCCAGGGACTGTGCTCCTACCAGAGGTATCGTAAGGGTCTACTTTTTCACCATAAAACAGAGTGCAAGCTGCCAAATGTTGGTGTAAAACCCAGTCCTGCTGAAAGGATGCCCAGCTAACCCTGAGGCCCTTCAGCCCAGCTAACCCTTTGTTTCCCCTGACACTCTGGATGTTTGAACATTGATTTATTTGCTCCTGGCTAGGAGACAAACACACCTTTTCCTGTAGAAGGACACCCTTTTCTGCTTGCCTCATGGAAGAGAAATTCCACTTGAGTCAACAGGGAGATTTCACGTAAAACAGAATACAGCCAGTAGGCTTTTCTTGTAAGGTGCCCCTGCAAAATCTCAAGACAAGATTTGTTAGTTGTGTTAATAATACTAAATTACTGTTGTACTGTGTGACTCTTCCTTCTTGCCATCCACCCATTTGTGCCAAAAATAAAATTTATGTTTAGATTACAATTAAATCACTCTCCACTGTTTATTGCTCGTGCCAAAGTAATAGTTGAAGGTTTGAAAAAATTATCTGAGGTAGGCAAGTTTTGAAAGTTCCCCCTGAGAGTGCCAGCACACACTTCACTGAATCACATTGATTTAGCCCAAATATATTCCTGTTTGCAGGTGGTTTTGGGCACACTGGCCTTATCCAAGAGCTGTTTTAATGAGTCACTTGGATTTGATTCTGGTGACTCAGAGATCATTAGGAGGGTGAGGAACTGCCAGGCCATATCCTGGACCAGAACTGAGGTATCATGAGGACTCTGTGTCCCAGGCTTGCTGTGACGTCTGTCAGTTTTCTTGGGCTGCTAAATTAGTCTCGTAACACTGATCTGTCTTGCAGATTTTAGTCAGCTGATTTAAGTTTAATATCACTGACTTTTACCTAGGTGTTTTTTCCTCTTTTGCAGACCCATAAATTCATACAGTGAAATCCTTCTGGAGCACTGCCTCCTGTCCTAGGTCTCCCCCTGTGCTGATGATAAGAATGTACTCGAATGGTCCCCATAATTTTTCTTTTCACGGACAGCAATGGTAATAAAATGTAATGCAGCAAATTATAGACAAAGCAGGAGTAATGAATGACAGCTTTTGTCTGCTCTGAGATTGACTGTGTGGTTATAAACCCATCAGTTATCACAGACAAGTATTTTGCCCCATGTACACACACATACTCACTTTTTTTTTTTTTGCCTGGTGCCTGTCATGAGGTGTAAATTCCCAGGGAGAGAGAGACCCTATCAGGTCTGAAGTCAGATGTTTAGTGTAGTACCCTGGGCTTCTCTCCTAAGTAGGCAAAGCCTTGCAGAGGACACTGAGCACAGTACCTGGTAAAGACAAAACTCTCTCAGCAGAGGAAATGCTAGTGTATGAAGATAGGTTTCTTTGTGCCAATGGTTCTTGTGTTTTCGTGGGGCAGATGCCTCATTCACATTCATATAAACACAGAGAAAATCCCAACCTTTCTAGTTTGTGAGGTTAAAAACATGAACTTGGACAAAAAGAGCAGGGCTGATCTTTCCCAGCTGCATCTCCAAACTGCTTCCCTCTGAAGTGCCTGAAAGCTGGGACTGCTGATGCCTCTCTCCAGAAAGCACATCGCTGCTGCTCTGAGTGCCAGAGGGAGGGAACACTAAAAAAAAATGGAGTTTTGCTGCCTCCTTCCCCGGACAGAGTGGGCACCACCCTTCCCTTCCCTTCCCTGCCTGCCTGACCTCCTGCCATGCCCTGAGGCCGCAGGGCTCAGGTCCCTGCTGCAGAGAGCAGAGCTGCTCACTTGGCTCCCTGGCAGCCCCAGCAGTGGGGCTCGCATTTTAGACATCGCTCTGCGAGAGCACAGACATGCAGGCAGGGAATCCAGATAGACAACACTAGACACAACTTGATTCCCCTAGGATATTCAGGGTACAAGTTGGATTCACAGGGGCTTTTTTTAGCTATGACCATCTTTCTGTGCTGAAAGTTGCCTAGTTCTTTTTCCTTTCTTTTTTCTTTTTCTTCCTACCCTGCAGATAGACACAGGTTCAAAGACATTTACAAAATAGATCTGAACTAGCATAATGCTTATTATTATGGACAAGTACAATCTTACATCTGGGAAGTGTTTAGCCTGGAGGACTTGCATTTTCCCCTCTGCTTTTCCTAAAATTGAAACATGCACAGCAATGCAAGTGATCTTTCACCAGCGTGAAAATTCTGACTCAATTTCAACTGGAAGTCTGAGAGCTGCTGAAAGCCCTCAGTAAACCTTGCTACTGGAATTTATCATGCCTATCTTAAGGCATCTTGTTGAGTTGTCTCAGTACTGTGGATTCCCTCTCTGGGTGGTGGGCCTGTGCTAGAGGAATCACCCTGCTTTCTATTCCTAGCTTCTCCTTGACTCTTGACACAAAACTGAATGCTTAACTGACTCTTCTTAGATAAATCTAGGCCTTTTCACATGTTTATTTTTAAATGGTGGATAGAGATTTGCACCATTTTGGAGTGTTTTGTTGTTTTCCTAGTTTTTATGCAGCCAACATCTGTGCTTGTATCTGATTTGAGTTTTTATGTGGCTGTGGCCACCTTTGTTTTCTCCTTTCCTATCAGAAAATGATGATTGAGCCTTTAAGAAGCCTATGCTGAGCAGTCACCCCAAATGCTCTCACTATGATGAGTTGTTGCCTGTTAGAAAGTGTTAGCAGTAGAAGTTTCCTCTCTTTTTAACTTTTTTTTTAACTTTTGATGTTTTACTCATAGTTTAAAGAGATGTTCGGCTCCCAGTTATCATCACCTACAACACTACATGTCTCACGTGTACCAAAAAAGTGATGTAGATGCTTTATACAAAGAAAATATTTCTGAGGTGAAGAGATGATTTCTTGACATCAGAGAACCATCCTCCAGTTAAAATTTTACTTAAAATAGAAGGAGCATCCTTTGTAGCCTATTGCTACCCAGAGCAGCTGCAGAATATCTTCATTAGTGAAACCAAGTACATTTCCTCCTTTAACCCATACTTTTCTTTCTTAAACAAGTGGCACTGCCATCCACCCTCTAGAGGAACACAAAACCAGGTGATTCCTGGGAGATGGAAACACTTGTGTCAGGTATGTGTCTCCATGAACACATGGGAAGTTGCTGTGAGGCTGGAGAAGCTGTTGCCATTCCATGTCAATTTTATGTACATTTTGTAAGCCTGCTTTACTCCCCTGTTTCCCCCAAACCATTGTTACCTTAGCAACTGCTCCCAGAGGCAGAGCTTAACAAAGTATCAGTGTTTAAGGAGCCACCAGGAGCACAGTGTCTATGGAGGGGCTCTCATATATACTCACCTACAAAAGTGGTGCATTCTTTCATGTCAAGTTTTCCAAAACTTGGAATAAAAAAGTCCCCAACAACTCCCAAACCTCCTAGCCAGCCAGTCAGCCATAGCATCAATTTTGTCCTTTCCTCTTCTTTCAGCTCCCCAACTCTTTTCAAAAACGAGTATTTCATTCATAATAAGGGTGAGCAAGCCTGCAAGGTCAGTGATGTGTGTGGGCTGGGTTAGGATTGAGCTGAATTGGGTAAATCAGGAGGCAAGGCTTCGTGTGCCAGATGCTTCATATTCATTTCTTGTGTCCACCTGATAAACACTTTGATCCACATACAGATTACGACTTTTGACATGAGGAACCTGTTGGGATAAAACTCAATTTGATTTTGAACGTTTTACCAACCAATTAAATCTAATTATTATTTTGTAGGATTTGAAGAAAATAAGTTAGAAACCCACCTTTTGCTGCCTTATCCTCCGTACTGTTTAATTTAAATGTGCAGGAACTGCAACCTTGTATGCAGTAAATGAATGCAGGTGCATGTTACATCTGTCATGTTGGGTTATCCTTCCCCTTCCCCCAGAAGGTACCCATTAGGCAATCCTCCTTCTAAAGGAATACATGTCAATTAGGGCTGTCACAGGAGCACACCTCAGTTTGTTCCAAGCAGCTTGTCAGAGAGGCCAGCCTTTATCCTCGTTTTCCAGCTGATTTCCTGAGATGTAACCAGACTAGTGATTTATCCAAGGTCATACACCAAGTTGCTGGCTAAGCCAGGACTGTAGGATCCTGGGATGCTCCTCTTTCACACGCTTTTGTTTTCTTTACTTCTGCCACAACACTCCATTCCTGTGCTGAAGTCCCAAGACAGTGATCTTAATACTGAATATTATTAATATCAATGAAGTTTCTTCTGCCCAGAGTCTTCAGGGTTGGTTTTTTGTTGGTTCATTTGGTTGGTTGTTTTACAGCAATTGTCTTCCTGGATTTGCTTTTAGCGCGACACTTGACTGGAAAAAATCAATTCCTTCAATTTAAATATCCTGCTGAATACACTGTTTGGAAGATATTTCTTACTTCATTTTGTTCTAAATCCACTAGAGGCCACTTCTGTGGGACATTATACCTGTAATACAAAGCATGAGCCACTAAGAAGATGTAGACATCAGGAAATTACACCAAGTGTAATGCTTTTAATTTGAAATCTATTTCAAATTGGTTTTCCTATACAATGACTGAAGACCATCAATTCAAGTCAATTTTCTGGAGGAGTCACATAGCCACACCACTGGTACTCTCAGAGAACCTGTTCTTGGGACTACTGAGCCTTTTATGTATAGAATTACTCAGGTAAATAAAGAAACAGGCAAGGCTAAGCCTTTTAATTTTGTACAAGCCTTTTAATTTTGTATGTGCTTGAGTCACTCATCCAATTCTATGTTAGCCAAGGGAGGGGAGAAAAACATGAAGGGAAGGAAGAAGAGGAAGAGAGATACTAAAATTCAGAGCTTCACTGCCCTATTACTTTCTCTTACAGATTGCCCTGTCACAGGCAAGAAGTCACAATCAGCATTTTAATAATGTGCATTACAAAGAATTTGTTTCCCTTTCCTGCAGGTGAAACAGAATTGAGTCCTCCATTTATCACAGCACCTCAGCACTCCAACATGGTGATCAACCAGAGTTTTATTTTATTGAAACATCGTTTTAAAGTTAAGGCATTTCTTTTATATCCTGTTCTCTTTCAGTCTTCTAGCCTTTTGCAAATATTTATATCAAAATCTTTTGTGTGGTTGAACATTCTAATCACTTTTCTTAGGCCTGTGTAGGTTTTTTTTTTCTGAGCATGCTGTAAAGGATGTAGGACCTCAGAGCTCAGCATTGAAATGGGCTAGGTGGGAATAGAGTCATTCTCTCGAGAAAGATTTTATAACAAAAATAAAAAAAAGAAAAATAGATTTGGAATCTGATATCACTGATGGTTTTCATTGCAGGGGGCTGCCATTCTTTCAGCCTGTCATAGATCTGTTTGGGGTGTCAGGGGGTGAAGTACCTGTGCAAAGATGGCAGAGAATCAAAGCAAGAGGCGAATAAAACAGCAAAGGATTGTGTATTTCCATTAAATGTGAGCAAAGTGGTAAAAAAGGCCTAGCCTGACAGCTTGCAACCAAAAATATTATCAGACAGCGAGCAGAGAGCCATAAACTGCAGCTGGAGTTAGTGCAAAGCAAGATGTCCAACCGTGTTGTTTCAAGGAAAATTTTTAATGAAAAATGATGGGGTTTTCCCACTTACCAAAAACATGGCAGCATAAACCATTCTTTGGAAATTTTCCTTCATTTCTGATCTCCCTTCCCAATTTCAGAAAAGACATTGCTAAGTACATGAATCAACAATGTATATTCTTTTCCCTTCTTCACCAATGGTCTCTGAAATGTGACTTATCAAGTATGAGGTCAAAGGTGAAAGCTGTATCCTAATTTAAAAAATAAAAATCCCCATCTGGCTGAATTAGTTTTCTTGGGTGGATAACAGCATAAGCTTGGGTACTGTACTGATGTAATGATGAATCTCACTAATGAACTAATTAGCCTGCCTACGCACACTGTGTTGTTTCTCAGTGCTGTATCTGATAAAGACATTTGAAAATAAAAGTATTGTCATGGGACAGAAGAGCACCAATCCTCTGTCGCTTGCCAAGCTCCAGTTAAGTCTGCCTCACTTAGGTTTTCCTTTTATTCTGCCACACATAAACAACCTTGGTTTGTATTTTCTACCTCAGATTTGTCATTGCTTCTTGAAAGCTATTAAAATATAATGGCTATCAGGAAGGACAATAAGCTAGAAAGTATCAGATATCCCAGTGAGAAACTTCTGAAGAAATTGCTATATTTGGCATTCACATTCTTCACATGTATGATAACATTTTCCAGACTTAGAGTTGTGTAAGGGCTAACATTTGCCAAGCCCTTAAAAATACTTAAATACAGGCTATATAGAAGCTGAAGAATAATATTTTTCATTATTGTTAATGTAAATAATGGATGAACTAACCACTGTGACAGTAGCTCTGCGTTAGCAAAATTTGAATACATATGAGTGGAATATATATTTACTTAAAGTACTTTAAAATAGCAGCTGGTAGCTTGTGAAATGAGAGGTGCTAGTCATAAATTAGTAATCTCAGCACTGAAGAACTTCTTTTGGCATACTTTTCTTCTGGAGGGGGTACACAGGGGCTAAATGGCCCAAATAATAAAGACAGGTCTGCATTAGACTGAATCCAGAAAAGCTCAGTTGCCACCTCTTCATATGTGCTTCACTGCTAAATCTATTAAACATGCTGGCACAAATGCAGCAGCTGGAATTTGGGATGGCTCTCTGTGGAGATGGACTTGAAGAAAGTCTCTTTGGATCTCAAGCATCCATTTCAATGGCTCTCCCAGAAAAAAGGAAGTAGATCTTCTGGAGTGCCATAGGTGATCTTCCTATCTCACATCTTTGGGGTCATTAAAGTTTATGTGGAAGGAAAGAGATGAAAACAGAACAAGATTTTAGCCCAAGCCCACATCAAAGTTCAGTTCAGATCCATTTGTCATGAATGAAGCCTTTTTTTGAGGCTGGGATAAATCACACATCCCTGTGGTTCCACTGCCAAGGCTTCAGGGAGGATTTGAGAGGTAAAAGATCTATCCTCAGCCCAGCTTCACTCCCACTGCCATCCCAACCTTCCCCACTTCTGTGCTCTGGCACACCATGCCCAAGGGTGTAGATTAACAGCTACCTACCTCTTAATAGAGTTGGTGCTGCTTTTGAACTTTGTGTTTGGCTGCAATCCTTTGTGCAGCCAAAATGCAACAAAACAACCATTCCAAACAGTGAAACGGCAGAGTGGAAACTCGACTTTGTATTTCCAAAGTGTCAGAAGAGCTGTGGGGTAATAAAGAGGCTCTTTGGAGAGCAAAGCACCTTTAAATTCATGGTCCTTTCTCAGTCGCAGGCGCACAGGCCGAGCAGCAGCCACGCTGTCTCAGACAGGAGAAATCTGCTAGTCAATCATTCAATAAGAGTGAGTTCAGCACTAGCAGAACATTTTGTCAGATCTGTACTAAAGCAGGTGGGGATTAAAAAAGTTAAAAGTGATATTGAGGCTTGAGGGCTTTTTCCAGAGCCCACTGTTTCAAGAGAAAGACAGGTTTAAGCTGACTTCAGGATAGTGATGATGTCATATCTCATGCCAGATGTGACTTTTTTATACTGTGCTTTTAAATTGTTGGGGTTTTTTTTCACTTTCTGGTAACAAACATTTCAGGTTTTGCTCTCCTGTCTAAATCTTCCAGGTTATGGTGTAGTTATGATATGAAAGGTAAGGCGTGATTATTTTATTTTTCCTCTATTGCTTTCTCTCAAAAAACCTGTGAAATGAAACATTACATAGGTAAGCTATCTGCATGCTTGATAATTTCACCCTATAAATGGAAAAAGGAAAATAAAGCAGAGGAAATTGTGATTCATGGAATGATGTCTTTGTTCTGCTGAGCTTCTTCTTCCTTGAGTAGTTCTTCTCCCAGTTCAAGAGAAAAAATCACTTCTCATTCAGTTTCTTCAGATATGGAGCTATTTTACTGCAGAAGAAAGACATCCTTTAGAAGCTGGAGATTTACCCAGCTCCCAAATCTAGTCTTGTGTACTGCTGATAGTGTCTGAGCCATTCTCAGGAACTATACCACCTCCTTTTGCAATTATTTGAGATTTTTTTTTTCCTTATCTGCTCCTATTTAATCATCATGGTTGCAGCAGAGAAGAGGAGCAGATGATGTGCTGGGGGTTGGGATTGGATTGAGTTGCCCCAACAAGAATTGTCTAAATGTGGTAACCATGGACCCAAGCTCAAGTTTTTCTCTTTCAAAATGTTTTCCATGGTAAGTTTTCAGCCAGGTACCTCCAAGAATTACTGCTATGCTAAGAAACACTGAAGTAAATACCTTTCTTACAAAAATTATATTGATATTTAGATTCTAACTTATAATGAAAACTTCATTCAAAATTCATATTCTTTCCCTTCAGATTTTTTTTCTGTTCTGGCAATTATTTATTTATGTAGCTGTACTTATAATCAGTACTTTTACTTTTATCTCTCTGAACTAGGCCTCATTTCTGTTCAAGCATTTTTAAATTAAGACATCTGAAGCTAGAAATCATCTACAGCAGACTTCTGTGGCAGGTGAGAGTGTGGTGACAAGCCTTTGCCCGCTTGCAAGTTCATGTTCACTGGCAAGGGCAGGATCCCACCTAGGTCAGTGTGTGATAATCAGGCACTGAAGGGCTCACAATTCCTTCTCATGAGAACTTCCTCTAAATACCATCCAAACATGAACACATTTAGCAATAAAGTTATGAGAGCCCTTGGGGAATCTTTTTGCCCTGTGAGCCTGAGAACTGTAATTTCCACCTCATTCTTAAGTAGAATGGGAAACCTTATTTCCCAGAAGCTGCTGGAAGTGTAGAGTGATGCTGTGGGTTTTTGTGGGGGTTTTTCTTACATCCGTCACAGTTTTGAGACAGGGCAAGGCCAGTCCTGCCCAGTTGTTCTGCCTGGGAAAGGCACTGCTCTCTCCTTATGTTTGCTCAGCCTTTTGTGGAGTTGAGTAACCAGCTCATTGCTCACAAAACCCAACCAAACTACTTTAGCATTTGCAATACAATAAGGATTGATCAGCAGGTGATGGAAAGTCACCTTCAAATTTTCTTGCCCTGTAAGATAGGATCTGCCTTACATTTATTTTCTGTCTTTTCACCTGTTTAAATCTGCACATCTCTAAACAGTGCTTATTCAGGTGTTTCATAAAACTATGTTTATTAAATTTAGGGAAACAATTCTCCAAGCATTTCTGTAAGCAGGCAGGATGCTGATAGATATCTGGAGTACCTGACAATCTGTGGATGTTTAAGGCAACTCCTTAAACTCATCATACAGGGCAAAATGAACAGTACTCATACCCAAAATATTTATCATGAGAGCACTGAAATACTTTCCTGGTCTAGCAGATAATGGTGGGTGTTGCAATGATAAAGCATGACTGGTTCTGAACATTTCAAAGTGGCAGGCCAAGCAGCTGCAGTATTCCTTATTTTGGAGGATGATAAACAGAGCTGTGTTATGAACCCTTCTCCTTCTGATGGAAAAGAATTTGTTTCTACTAAGGCTGCAGCCTCCATCACCTTAGTAGGAAAAAAAAAAAAAAAAAAAGAAAAGAAATGTTCTCAGTTAATTCTGAAGGCTTTCAAGATGAAAGTCAGCAAGATGAATGAGCACAGAAAAACCACCATAATATGTGGGCTTACTTTTTCCATACTCCGAAATGGAAATTAATCCATGCCCTGGGTATTGGGAGATGACCATGTAAAGGGTGAAAGAGAGGTTAGAAATGTGGGGTTTTTGAAAATTTTATTTATATTTGAATTATTCAGATAGCCACTCTCCTAACAGGAGAGTTGTGGGAGAGGAACTGCAGGTCTTTGTACAGAACATGGGTTTTTTTGAGATGCATGTAGTTTCCTGAAGAACAAATTCTGAACTAATTCAGCAACAAATTCTGAACTAACTTAGCAACAAATTCTGAAATGCATGGAGTCCATCCCCAGGATGCTTCATGTTTGCTTTTACTGCTAGGCCTTGTAGTCCTCTTGCAAGCATCACTTCTGGGAGTAGATTAGGCAGTTCAGGAAAAAAAAAAAAAAGAGAGAAAAATGGCCATGAGGAAAAGATTACCATGAATAAGAGGAGCAAGGAGAGACCCAGAAGGCTGCTGTGATATACAGCCCAGAACCCAGGGTGGAAGTCACTTTGCCATTGAACTGTGTCTGTGAGGACAAAAGAGGAAAGTTAAAAAAAGAGAGCTGAGACCTGGAAAACATGCAGGGCATTCAGGAAATTGTACTAACCTATATGTATAAAAAAAGAAGTGTATGAAGAAACAATTGTCCATATTATTGAGGTTTAATCTGGTCTTGAGCAGGGTTTCAAAGAAGGGAAGGGGATGGAAATGGGAGGTGAGAAAGCATCAGCCTTGGAGTACCTGGCTGTTGTTCTGGGAGTGGGAAGCAAACAGTGGGAATACCATGAACTGGAAGGATGGCTCTCCTCTATCCATTTGAGGGTGTCTGGAAGTATTTTAGAAGCCTAAACTTCAGAAACTTGCTGGAGGTCACAAATTGGTCTCCATAGGAGAAATCACTGGTACAGATCTCTAAGGATATGTTCCATGGGTTAGGAGGAAAATGACAAGATATAAATCTCTTCAAGACAACCATTAGAGATAATTGAGAAATGGATGATACAAGGAATGATGAACTCACTGATACTGAATTCACATTCATCTGTCTCATCAAGATCTATAATTATACAAAATTACAAATTAAGTGTACTTTCATTAGGTTCACACGTAAAAGGAAATGGCTTTTCTAATGATACAAGTAAATCTGCACTGGAGGCCCCTCAGTGCCAGAGCCAAATCTTTTCTGGCAGCTTAGAAGGGCCCCATTACCTTTTTAAGGTGAACTGGAAGAGCTGAACCCCACACTAAATTTGGAAGTACGTTAAGCATAACTAATTACACTGAACCCTCCCCTCAGCCCATCTCCTGCTTTGTCTCTGCCACTGAGGCTCTCGTGTCTCATTTGTGGAGCAAATTAATTCCATCATTCTGGGACCACTTGTTTCACCTCCAGTTCAGTCTTGTGTAAAAACATGGAAGACTAAAATTTAAATAAATAAATGGGATAATTTTGTCTCAGGTTTTGCATAATAATGTTGTGATTCTCTGTGAAATGCTTCTTCTCCTATCCCCACAGTCTGTTACTGCTTAGGCAAACAGCATAAAGTACATTTGGAGAGGAGAAAGGAGAGAAGCAAAAGTATTTCTCTGAGTTGCTTGGATCCTTTTCTTTGTGTGAAATAGGTGCAAGACCCTGATCTGGTTGCAAACCCTGGGGCCAAATCCGCCAATTAACATTTAACACAGCACTAATTGCAGTCAGCTTGAGTTCCTGTTGGGTAGCTGCAGCCCGGTGGAAGCAGACATTCCCAGTGGGAAGGCCTTTGGAAAGCCCTCACCTGGACCAGACTGCTGTCTAAAGGCACCAGGGCTGGGCTCAGCTGGACTGGCAGGGATGTGTACCGTGAGGAAAGCTGAGAAAAAAAATGCCTGAGTAAGTGCTGAGACTGTTAAAGCATTTCTTAAAGAGATGGGAAATCAAGGGGTGGTAATTTGGCCTCTGTCTTCACCAGAGTCAAGAACTCAACCAAGATATCTAAGTCAATTTAAATATAACCAGAGTCTATAGTGAATTAAAATAATTATATTAAAACGTAAATGGTGCCAATGAGATTACTGTAGGTTTAAAAGAAACATAAAATCTGATAAAATATGTGAGTCTCGTGTGTAAGAGAAAGTTTGGCACTTCCTTAGAAATTGCAACTGTAGGCTGCAATGAGGAGTAAAAAGAAAAAAAAAAAAGGAGTATTTATAAAGCCTTATGATCAGTATTTTCTGATTTCTTGACATATTTTCACAGTTTTAAAATATCCTACTTTCCCATGGAATTTACCCTGAAATAAAACAAATATCATAGCTGCAGCATCCTTTACATCACAGAGTTATCACAGGCAGGCAAGGGTCTCTAAAAGGTTGCTGAAATCAAATATATATCAGACATCTGTCTAATCCCATTAAAATAGAGCTTTAGAAAAGATGACTTTAAAATAATCCCTTGGGATCAATTTGCCAGTAAGTCCCCTTTTGCCACACCCTCCTCAGGTTGCATTACGCAGCTCATTTTCTCCCTGTAATCCTCCACACCAGCCTCCTGTGTACTGCAGATCAAACAAAATGGAGAATTAGGCAAGCAAGGAGATAAAACTAAACAGACAATTTGCAAATGTGTATTAAACCAGGGACGGCATGTTGCTTCAGCTGAGGATATGTTAATTTTCCTTGCTTCTTCAATGGACAGAAGCATAGTGAAGAAAAGCAAAATTCAAACATGAAAGGGTAAAGGAAGAATAAGGAATGTGTCCCCCTCCTCCTCATTCAGAACATAAGAAATACTGTCAATATTTAAACCCTCTTTTTCTCATCGCTAGGACCAGAGTGCTATCAGCAGCTGATCCGGAAAGAAAGCATTTCATTTCTCAGCAGAAACCCAAATTTTCCCCTTCCTAAGTGCCAAAGAAGGTCTGTGCAAATCTGCTTTGCTGTCAGCAGAGCGCAGGGGAGCAGCAGGCAGCTCCCTGTCTGTGTGTCCCGTGCCTGAGAAAGCCATCATTTATTAACAGCTCTGCTGGCAGAGCCACCTGCAGCCCCTCGCTTCCCCCGATTGCCTGAAATCCAGATTGGCCCAATGGTCCCTACAGTTAGAGAGCCAAATTTGGACTCTAGCCTTTTCCTAAGGGTTTATGTCTGAGGCTCACATTTTTGCAGCTTCCCCCCAGCAGAATTAGTTCTCTTTTCCCTCTCCAGAATGACCTCATGTCTTTTTCCCATCTGAGGAGGGGAAAGAAAAGGCCAGCAGAGAGCATCTTCCTCTTCTCAGGGCAGGGGCAGGGGGTGGACAAGGGTGCACTGCTCACCTTCTCTGGCCAGGGGCTGCACCTCTGCCTCTGCTGACAGAGATCAGAGATGTTCTACGGCAGAGAGAGGAGAGAGAAGCCCATCTTACCCTGTCAGCTGGAAAATAAAGAAAGAAATTCTGCCAGGGCTTCTCCAGAACTTCTAAGGATTTAGGGGCGTAAATTTAGTCAGATAAACTGTATTCGAAGCCAAAGCATTCTAAAAAAAATCAGTTTAAATTCACATCTAAGTTCATAACATAGAGGAAGCTGATGAGTAATAGATTTTACATAGTTAGAAAACCTAACTATGGGCTTCAACAGGCACATATGTCTTAATTGCTCACACTTTTACGGGAAAGGAACGTATCATAAACTTTCTTTTCACTTGTCTGCCAGCAGGTTTGCCCCACATCAGTCTCCAAAGAATTTGACAACTTTGTCCTTCACCTTTTTTCTATAACTGAACCATCTACAGTACAACCAATGGTTTTAAACATCTTTTTATCCTGGAAGAAAAATGGCAGCACAGTTTTATAACTACACGTTTATTTAAATGCTGGCCACTCTCCAGGGATCTTTTCATACCTGCGTGATGTTGGGATCTCCACTTGGGTGACTGATCCTTCATTACCCACTCTGCTTTTTGTTGTCTTGCTATCATCACATTTATGAACAAAAATGGCACCCCAGATAGGAAAATGTTATAAAAAAAGATGTGTGAAGAAATGAATGTTACCTTTCCATATTGTAGTGTCTTCAGTGAGAAAGGTCCTTCTATGTGTCCACCTGAGGGAAGTTTCAGTTTTTGGGTGTTGGGTTGACACACATTTAAATGCAACCAATTGCTGAAAAGTGAATGCGCAAATGTTTGTTCTAAATGAGCATTTTTTTCTTTGAAACCAAGGTCAGACTTGCAAAAGGACTGAATTTTACTGCCATTTTCAAACAGCCTATATTGAGTAACACTAAAGGCAAAAAGAAGAACTGAGTCCTGGATATCCTGAATGAAAAACTGATTTTTCAGGTCTTCTGCTGATTCATCCAACAGCTATTGAGATTTTTATGGTATTGGAGAGAGACAGAAAAGAACACTGGTGCATTTGTACATGGATCAGACACCCCAACCAGCTGCAGTTAACTCCTTCACTCTATTTTTTAAAGCCTTAACCTCATTCATGGCAGTTCTCACCTGGTTAAATGCACCAACCCCTATGGGTTTCAATCAAACTGAGCAGCAGGCAAAGTTCCAGTTGTATTCCTTCAGCCAACTAATACCACATTCCATTATCTCTTCTGGAACTGCTGCTTTTCACTGAAGATACTCTGCTCCCTTAGTCCATTCTTACTACTGTCAGGCAGCAATATCTCCCCTGTTATCCAAAATCTTCATTGAACTCTGGAGTTTTATAATCTAATGCATCAGCAGCACTTGTGCATTGAACTTAACATGATACATCTGCAAAGCGTGGTTGGGTTATCTCACATAATTTATTTCTTCTCTTTGTCTCCATCTCCTTGTCGTGCCTTTTTTTAGTTGTGCATTAAAATAAATCAATATCCTGTTTCACAGGAACTATCACAAAATGCAAATAAACTGCAGGGAGAGGATTCAGGAGGAGAATTAAGATGAGATAAACCCTCAGGTTATAACAACATCTTATTTTTATCATAATCCTTTTATTAAAAAAAACCCAATCAGGAACATTCCTGTGGCTGTGGGGAAACTTGCACTTGAATTGTGAGAGCTTTCCTGAGATTGTTCCTATCAGGGACATAGATTTTTACTGAGAAAGTTGTGTGGCTTCTGTCCTTTGCTACCAGCTTCTCAACTGCTTCCTAATTTTCATGTGATACCACAGTTGTATTGGAACTCTCCTTGATGCTGGAAAAAATGGATACACTGCCTACTTTGCCCTGCCTGAAATAGAAGGACAAGGAAAAATTCACACACACTCCTCCTTTGTGTTGACCACTGAAGTGAAATTCTGACTGGGCACAGAACTCTCTTGGGCAGAGCTTTTATTGCTGGTTTCCTCTGATATTGGGCTTCTGCAACAAATAATTGAGTAGTGTTCTGCACACAGAAGTATTGCAAAGGGATGCTGGCAAACCTCGCAGGGTTTTCATTTCTGAATGACTCAGAGGCAGAGCCCTGTTGATGAGATGAGCCCTAGTTCTCCAGAGCCTCACCAACAAAAACTCAGAGTTCATTGATTGAAGGTCAGAAGGTTCATTTTATAGATTAGATATATAGATTAGATATAAATAAAAAAGAAGGAGAGAGAGAGAGAGACCCCTCCAGCCTTGTTCAGCTGCAGGAATCCTCTGTGTCTGTCTGAACAGACAGTCCCTGTGTGTGTACAACATAAACTATGAAAAACATCCCAAAATAGAAATTATCCTTGGCCAAGGAGAACACATTCTCAAAAGCAACTGTAATATTTACATTTTTCTCAACCTGAGAACAATTCTGACTGCCCTGGTGCTGCAAGAACTGGTGAGGCGTAAAATGCCTAAAGAAATCTTTTCCTGGGTTGCCAGCAGAGGCCCTTGCTGAGATGGGGTTCCTCACGTGTCCCTCTGGACAAGTGGCCAACCCAGCACCTACACCCAGGTGTTTGCACCTTCCATAGATGCAGGTGCCTGGGTAACTGCCTCAAATCCTCAATATTGTGCTGATGATGCTCTTGTGAGCACAGCTGTAGAGTTCTAAGGTGCTCTCTGTGTCACCATAAAGTTTGGTGATCAATGCCTCAGGTTTTCCTCAAGTAAAGGAGGTGAATGAAGACATAAGAAACATGGCAGTATTATTTCAGGTGAAGCCGAGCATGTGCTTTCTGTGCTTATGGCAATTGCAGCTGTCTCTGGCAATATTAAAGGCAGAAGTATTTAAATTAATATTTATGAAGAAGTCTGAATTAAGTTTTGGCTTTCTCTTTCGGTGCTTTATTATTACATGCAGCTAAAGCAGAGTATATAAGGATACATTGAGAAGAATTATCAAACCATGGATTCTTGAGAATCATTTAAAAAATCTTTAGAGAAAATGTCAAGATACAGAAGCTGAAGGATGGTGGCAGTTGGAAACCTAAAGAAGTTTTAGACTGTGGTTAAAAGGAAAGCCAAGAAATCAATCACAATTGTTAAAAGTTGCTGCAAAAAAGCAGCAATATGACAAAAGAAAGGGCACACTCAGAATACATCAAAGAAAAAAAAAGCATGATCAAGACATCTCAGAGAGGGTGTGATGTCCTCCAATTCTTATTCTACTGCACAGTGGAAATAAAGAAATGACAAACGGGGAGCATTTGGTTCACCTCAAGCATGTACAAATAATTTAAAAAGAGAAAATTAAAAAATTAAATATGATCCATATCGCAATTTGAGCTAAACAAATGACAAAATAAAGTTACACATCATAGTAGTAAAATATCTTTTGTGATGTCATGATCCTTAGGGATAAATTTGGGATGCTCTGGATATTTTACTGTTTTCAGACCAGCCGGTAATGATGAAGAAAATCACTCCCATGAGGACAAAATAAGGAAAAAAATAAATGGTAAAGAGAAAAGAGAAGGGAAAAATTAAATTTCATCTTTCTCATGAAAGTCTTTTTATGTTTAGATGTATGCCTCAGTTACAGTTAAAATTTCCCCTCTGTAGAAAAGGAGTCAGAACTCCTTTTCTGCCAGATGGAGCACCATACTCCCTCAGCTGGATTTCTGCAGAGAAGAAGTGACATCCAGTGACCTTCCCCCCCTGTTTTCTGCGAGTTTGATCCATGGAGGCAGCCCACCTGTTGCTGCTTTTCGGGAGCAGTCCCTTTTTTCACAGCCGAATTTCCTCCTCCCAGACAAACGCTCATAAATACATTGATGATGCATCCCTTGCTTTGATACATCTGTCTCCCCTCCTATGGACTCACTCCCTTCTGCAGCAGTTTTGCTCCTTTTAATTCCTTCTGTTGTCCACATGCCTTTCCAGGAGGCTGTGCATTAAGCATGCAAGGTTAGTGACAGAACTGCTGCCCTGTGCTGCCAGGGTGAGAGGGGCAGAGTCACCTCCCAGCCACGCACGCTGCTTTGCTGTACGAATTCTAGGAAGAATTTTAAGGAGTTTTTAAGGAATTCAAGGGGGGACCTCACAGAGCTAAGGTGATTAGAGGAGATGATGATGCAGACCTCAATTGGGAAGGGTAAAAACGCACCACAAACTGTAAAGAAATGAGTTTATGTGAAGGGAGCCCTGTGACAGTGAGTGACTCAGCAAAGGCGTCAGCTCTGCGCAGCGAGGGGAGCGGAGCAGAACCATCGTGGTTATTGGCAATATATGCTTGTCTGTTCCAGTGAAGGATGCTCCTGTGAACAAAACAAGTTCAACTCTAATGTTCTCCCCACAGAAAACCATATGGCAGCAGAGCTAGAAAGCCTTGAGGAGTGATTACTGGATTAGTACAGGAACTTGTAGAGAGAAATTCATTTGATGCTGTCTCTGAAGTGTCTCGGAACGAGTTCTGTTTGCTTTAGAGAGAACTGTGCGTGTGAAGTGCATAGGATGTGAAGTGCATAATGTGAAGTGTTTCAGAAAACAGTTGTGTAGGTTGGTAAACATGGATTTATTACTATTGAAAATATGATGCCTATTATTTGGACAGCTGGATGAGAGTTCTCATTTCAGCTTTTGCATTTAAATTTTATTTTCTTTATCAAGGAAACTTATCATGGAAAAACTTTAATAGAAGCTGTCTCACAACGTACAAAACAGAGGGTATTCAAGCATTTGATCTTTAAATTAAGAGTACATATATTTCTTTCCATTTCAGGCAAACAATACTGAACTACAAAATTTCAGCCAGAAGTTTCAGCATGTAAGTTGGCCATGACAGCTGTAAATTTTGACATTTACAAGAGGTACTGACTACTAATAAAAAACTGTTATTTAATATAGATGCTGGAGCACACAGTTGTATGTATGGGGTTTTTACTCTAGTGCAGTACTGATATGGACATTCAAACAAATCAACAGATTAAGCTCAACCCTTCTTCATATATTATATTCCTTGCCTGAAGACATTAATAAGGGAAGCAGTGAAGTTTTTTTAAAAACATGAGATTCATATCTGAATAAGAACAAATAGCAGCCTGGCTCGGTTCTGCTCAGATGATATTCTTTAGGTTTCTTAACTTTCAAGAAACTTACACAGCAACTTAATAATATCTCAAGGCAGTAATGAATGCCTTGAATCAAGTCAAGCTGAAATCAATGACAAAGGCAATGAAATCAGTGTAACTCCAGTGGAAATTCAGTCAGGTCCAAAATTCTGGCAGGTAATTCCTGCTGTACAAACTTCTGGGTTATGTCATCCTTATACTGATTTGCTTTGATTTGATCACAGCCAAGCCCCACATCCTGAAAAGCACCTAGAGAGGGCTGTAGGTTTGCTTCAATCTAAGCTTCTTGGACTGAAACGGGGGAAAGACTTTTCTAAGCTCAGGCTTCCCTTGACCTCTCAGGTTTTGCCACACTTAGTCACCTGAATGCTCATCTCTCTCACAGTCATATTGACTCACTCCTTTACCAGCAATCTGTCCATCTTTCAGTGGGATATGCTCGTGTAAATACCAGCTAGCATGGAACAAAAGGCACTTTCAGAAGATTATTTATACTTTGTGAATTTAGACCAAAGGTTTTGTGCCTCAGCCCATGTGAAAGATGACTCCCTCAGGTAAGTAGGACTACTTTCAGGTTGAAAGTGTTGCAGATTTACTTTTAGGATTTTGTCCCATTTATTGAGAGTAGTAAATGCCTAATGAATTAAATGGCACAGCGCATGATGCATAGGTGAGAGCACTTCTGTGCAGCAGCGGGACACAAGACAAGATCTTGTTTTAAATGAAGCCCCAGCAGTATCTCTGAAAGGAAAACAAAGAACACAAAAAAAAGGGAGAAAAGATTAGAATCATAACACTATACTTCTACAACTTCTTCTTCCTTCAAAATTAGCAGAATCCAGAGTAAAAGATAAATGATAAACCTGTTAAAATTATATCTTTGCATTGTTACAACCCACTAGGATAATGAAAGAAAGCACCCTAGTTGGGTAGGTTGATACAACCTACTGCCTTTGTAGATTGAAGGTGATTTTTTTTTGCTGTTATTTATGACATTACCAGGGACATAATGAATTAAGTCTGAGTTACAGTGGAGATCCTGGAGAAGGAACCTAAGAGTTCACAGGAGAGTGGTTATGCCTATGCCAGCAGGACTTCAGTTTCAGAGGAGTGGCTTGGCTGACCAAAACAATTCATGCAGGGTTGTTACCTGCTGATATTTTGCATGTTTTGGACGGGGGGGGTTATACCAGATGAGAGAAAATCTGGTCCTTGAGGATAAATGCCTCTAGGGTTTGTGGTTTGAAGTTTTGTGCAAGAAAGAAGCATTAGGGATGTACTGAGAGCACCTTGGTGGGCAGCAGGGCCTCCTGGGCTGTGTGACCTGTGGCACAGAGCCACCACAGGGGCTCCTTCCAGAAGGAATCCACCCTGGAAGCACCAAGTCCCTCTGAGAGCTGAACCAAAGGCCTCTCAGGGGGTTCACTTCTCAGCTGCCCCACTGGTTCTCACAGCAAACCACTTGTTTGAACACAGCCAGGCATCCCCCATGTTCTGTCTTAGGGATTTGTAATTTTACATACAAAATGGCATAAGAGGGCATTTTGATGCAAATTAGTTTTGAGCATCTCTGCAGAACAATGATAAAAGGAAAAAAAATAAAGCAACTGAGTGGGAAATAACAGGGAATCTGTCTAGAAATGTCACTAAGAGGCTTCACGTTATTAAACAGAACTGGAGTTACCAGTGAGATAACAGAGAAAGAGCCAGGCCCACAATTCCCTGCATGTCACACCTCAAAGCAATGCAAACAGTAATTCTCACAGCAGCTCTGTGTTCCAGGCCTTGTTTTTTATCTCATTTATCCCAATGGAGCAGCATGGGGCCGAGTTGTAGGAATCCTTATTTCCACCAGCATTAGGAAGATCAAGACCTTGGAAATGAGGGAGATCTGACATTTGGAGCTCTGCAAAGAGCAGTCAGTTGGCTTGTGCTTTCTGTCAGCTTTTATATATGCACCTAATGAACGGTGGAAAATTATTACAGTGGGGGCATGGAAGTAAGCATGGGTGCTATAGCAATAAATATGAGCTGATATAAATCAGTGGCATTTTATAGACTTCAGTTCTGCTGGTCTGATTTAAATCAAGAATGAATTTGGCCCTAGGGCCTTGCAGAGAAATCTCTGGGACTGAATCCTGCTGTCTTGGCTCAGATAATTTTTTCCTAAATTTCAGTGAGAGTCATGGTTGAACAAGGATCTTGGGATTCTGCTGTCACATAACACAAAAAACAGCTCTCATCAGCAGCTCATTTAGATTTGAAATGTATCTAAATGTTTTATGGAAATTATAAGCTTTAAAATTGCTCCCATTGTGTTTTTAATGCTGAGGCATTTCCACTCTTCATATGTTCAGAAATTTAAGTCACATTCTCCAGCTAAAAAAAAAATCAGAAGCATATATAAAAAAACTCCAAACAAAACAAATTACTTTTTTTTTTTTTTGGTGTGTTATCTAAAATGTAGAAGTTGCATATTGAAGAGAAACAAGTAAAATACCAGTGGATTCATAGGGACACAGCACTGTAGGTGGGGAAGCCAAGTAATAATGAGGTTTCTTCATTTTCCTTTCTTGTATCTTTTCTTTTGGTGTTTGCAATGCAGACCCATCAACTTTACAGGAGTGTCACACTCTGAACAGAACCACATGTTAAGATAATTAGTAATTATGGAGAAAGGAAAAATGCATGAAAACAACATGAATTTTTTAAGAGACCTGGAAGTCTCCAGGTTTTCTGCTTCCCATGGAAAAGCAATTGCCTTGCTTTTGAAATCACAAACTAAGGCGAGAGTATAATTCCATATTGCAGTAAGTGCTAAAGCAGATCTACATTTTTGTGATCTTCTGCCTCATTTTCAGCAGGCCACCCCTGCCTGTGTGTAAGAGAAGGATGGCAGGTCAGGCTCAGAAAGAGCATGAAGCTTAGCAATGCTCGCCTTGCTGGGAGATGGCAACATCCATAACATGACATCCAACATCCAGGATGGCAGTGGCTGCCAGGGGACAGCACAGGAGCTGCCCTCACCTGGGCCTTGTGAGCCTTAATTAGGCTCAGCTGCAAAGCACCAATTAACCCTAAAGAGGTAACAAGTTGTGAGGGCATGAGGGATGTCTGGTCTGCAGCACTGGGATTCTTTCTGTTTGATCTAAAGAAGCTTATTCCTCCCCAGGCCCGGCCAGAAAAGGTATTGTCTCATTTGGTTTGTGAAATGTGTGGCTGTAAATAGGCATTTGAGGGTGGTGGGGTTGGGTTGTTTTTGTCAGGTTTCCATGTGGTTTGCTCAGGATAGAAATACAGTTCAGGTTAAATAGGAATGAAATTTGTCTTTGTTTTATATTTGGGGGGATGGAGAGAAGGGAGAAAGACAACCACTCTAAGTAACTGGCCAGCTTAATGTAATCCCCAAATAAGCACTTCGCTTTCTGTGGGGAGCGGGAGATGGTGTTAAAAAATAAACTGGTATGAATTCCATAACAAAAAATGTTATTCCCCTAAGAGAAAAGGAGAGACTTTATTATTAAGCTGTTGCCTTGATTGTTTTTGTTTCCTTGTGGTTTTGATCTGTTGGAATTCCTCAACCAGTTATTGTAGACTCACATATTGATTTGGGCAAATGCCTGTGAGAGGTCTTTCTAATGCAAAGAAAGTAGTCTCCTGTAATATTTTTCTATTTCTTCTTCAAAGCACATATAAAAAATTCTCAGTTTGGTCTTCGACTGGATAAGGAGCTCTAAAGAGATCTGAGTGTCCAGTTTCCATTGAAGCCATCAGATAATGTTCTGAGAGCATGTAGCATTTCCCAGAGTTATGTTACCAGCTCCTGCTGAAGCCCTTGTATGCATTTTAGCTGCTCCCATACCTGTGTGGCTCTGAAATGCCTGTCCCACTCAAGAGTGTGCTGCTCTCACATGTGTGAGCAAATTGTCTGGATTTATATTGCAGTATCTGTAGGCAGTGCCTCTTTTGTAGCAGATAGCTTTGTAGTTGGGGTTAGGGATGAGTAGCTCAAGGAAAATTGTGACAATATTTAAGCTTTATTTCTTCAAGGTGCTGTGAAGGGATATCCCTCTGTCAGAAATCTGGCCTTGTGTGAGTGGTTATGTGCTGTCCTCACCCAAGTTCTTCCTGGAAAATTTGGTGTATCTTTTGGGATGTGGTCATTCAGAGTTTGCTAGAAAGAGGAAATTCCTCTTTCATTTTCTTTAAATGCAATATAAAACCGTGGAGACTATCATGCACTTCCCCCCAGGGCTAAGCACCAGCTCAGCCACCCTGTGTCCCTCAGACTCTTGGCTTTCAGAGCAGCCCCTTTCTGCTCCCCTCCCTCAGCACAGGTTGCTCATTTCCCTCCCCTGTTGGGCTGTTGCTCAGATTCCCTGACCTGGCTCAGCCCTAAGGCTGCAGCTAGCAAAGCCAGGCTTAGTTTGCTGCTTAAGTTTTCTGGGAAAGCACAGTACTAAAGCTGAAGCAGCCCACTCTAAAGCAGTGGTTTCCATATCCCAGGGATAAATCCAGACTTGCTCGTGTGCCTTTAGTGCACAGGCATCTCAGGTGTGCCAAATGCAAACTGCAGAGGGCCAGGGCACTGCAGGGAGTGTCAGGGCTGCCTGTGGGCACCGTGAGGAAAGGCAGTGATGCCCAGGATGGAGGCAGCACTTGGCTGTCAGGCGTTGCTCTCCAACACATTCCACAACCTGTGCTTTGTGTCACATTCACTGCCCTTGCCTGCCAGCTCTGGAAAGCACAGGAGGGTTTCATGTGGTTTGCTGCTGCGCTTAGAAAAACAAGTTGCCATATCTTTCTTTATGGGGTTGTAAAAACAAGAAATAATTAATGGAGGATGGGAAGTAAACATTGCAGTCAGAAACAAATGTATATTAATTGGCTTGTATTCTTCAATTTCACTTTTGTGTAATATCCTTGGAGTTCCGAAGTGCCCTTTATCTGCCAGACAAAGCTATCCTAGGCTATTACCATTTGCTTAGCCCTCAGGTAAAAACATGTTGAAGAAATGAGCAGAAGTCAGTGACATTTATCAGGGTGGAATAGTTAATCCCGAATTATGTGGCTTAGGCATGGATAGACATGATCAGTGTTTCAGGTGTGTGAGAGGAGAAAAGCTAACCTTGCCTAAACCTCCTAGGTTATAGGTTACAGGTTATAGGGTGAGGGGATATGGCCAAGTGGGGTAAAGCAGCTTTGGGAACAAGCAGGACATCAGAAGAGGATTCTGCAAAACCAGCTGGTAAAACAAAGAGCTTACCTCTTTGAAAGAAATACCATGTGATGATGGTCCTCCCTGTTTCTTTCGATTTTGAAACAAATATATTTAGTTCCTGTGCTGTCTGGGTGAAGGTGGAATGGCAGTGCCTGTGATCTCAGCCCAGGTAGGTGCACATTTCTATGTACATGGATGATTGACTGAGCTGTAGAAAACTTTAGACTCTGCTGGGGCTGATGCGTGTGCTAAACCTGGGATGCCCTGAGATTAATTTCTGTGACGTTTCACTTTGGTTACAGAAATCTTTGGATTGCACATTGCTCCTGATTTATAGCCACATACCTCCATTATGAGGATATAATATATATATGTATAATATTCATCAATACTAAAGAGTTAGAACACTTATCTAAAACCCCAACTGAGCTGGGAAGAATCTTCTAATGTCAGTGTGGGTAGTGAGGAAAATGCTGGGGATTTGGGTATTTTAAGTCTTAGAACACAACTGCACTGTGTTCTAAGTTCTGTGTTCACAACTGCACACAACTACACTCTTTCTGTATTCTCCAAGGGAAAACATGCAATGATTTATGGACAACATATCACTCTCTTGAAGAATATTTAAGTGTTTTTAGTGACAGGAATAGTGAGGGACAGTTGTTGCTGAAAAATGTGTCCCTGCTTTGAGGGCAGAACCCTCCTGACACCCCCCAGCTCCCTGGGATGGAAAGGTGGGGAAATGCCTTAGGGCACAGCAGGCTCGTGAGAAACCTGTGACAGTCCCACATCAGAGGGATGTTCTGCATTGCAGTGGGATGGGAAATACCTAATTGCAGGCAAGCAGAGAGGATGCTGTCTAACATTAAAGTGACAGTGAGGAAGAAGACATCCTTCCCTTGGCATGCAGAATTTAGTCCAAAGTCCCAGCCATGTTCAGAGCGAGCTCCAAGCACAAGGATCATGTCAGTTCTGGTGACAGCAGCCACCTGGCTACAGCGAGGTGACACAGGGACACCAGGTTGCCAGTGCTTTTGATTTGTAGCATTGTCTTCATTCTTCTTGATAGGTCAGGCCTGCTCTTTTTAAGGGCTATAATATTCTGTTAGGGTGGAAACATTTATTTACTCCTTTTTTCCTGCAGTGGGACTGTAAGCAGATGTGTGTGGCACTTTACACAGACTTCCCTTGGAAAAGGCACACCACTGCCATGGGTTTGTTAATCTGCATGCACATCAGATCACCCCATCTGAGCTTAGGCAAAATTTCATTCAGCTACTGAACTGTATTATATTGGCACCAGTGTTCCGAAGAGCTCACTGATGGGTTTTGAATGATTTTGTGGTTTTCAATCTAAGCCATGATTTATTGTACAAACTTTCCTGTTAATGTTTGTTTCCTGGAACATGTGAGTTCTGAAAAATGAAGAGTTAAAACTGCATTTATCACTTAGCATTTTTAAAAGTACCTAAAGCTCTGAAATATCAGAGTATTGTCCTCAGTTTCAGTTCCAAAAAGCCCTAGAAGACCTCAGACAACAGCTTTTAATGAAAACACCGAGAAATTTAGTAATCCCTCTGTTTTATGCTAAAACAGACATAGCTTTATGCTAAGACATAGAATACTTAAAATATATTTACTTTAGGTTTAGCTACCTATATGAGGAAGCAAATAAAGAATTGCCAGAAGAAATGTCCATGAAAGAGCAGACTGAGTATTTCTCCTTTCAGCAAGCCACGTTTGAGTGTTTACCAGGCTGCCTCCAGCTGAAGTGTGCTGCTGCTGTTGTACAGGGGATGAAACACAGAAGGAAAGAAAAACAATAAAAACAACCTCCTGTAACTTTCAACATTTGCTTGTGCAGGGTTTTCACTTGCTTTTCAGTGTAGCTGGTTTGTTAGTTGTTAGTAGGAGAAGTTGTGTTAGTTTTGTCTTGTTGGACTAATGCTCCTTGTATTTTATTTTTGATTTCAGCTGAAGTGAAAAACTCAAAGCAAGGCAAGACTTAAAGAAAGCACCACTTCTAAACTCTATTAAGTGATTAGTATTAAGAAAGATAATTGTGGAAATAACGAGATATTGGTGCTAACGTTTGAGCCTTTGTTCAACATGCCTCAAGAGACTAAATTTTCTGCTTAAATTGATATCAGAAGCGATACAGTAATTAAATAATAGTATTTAGAAATTAGGCCGAAGCTATTTCATGGATTTAGTTGGTTTAAAGTTAATGCTATTTGAATATGGTTATTGTTTTCTTAATTAAATGTAATTTCTCTTACTGAGCAAGTTAGGACCTCTAAATACATCCTTTTGCATCACAGCTGTTTTTCAAACCCTCTCCCTTATCCTTCGTAAGATTTAAACAGTGGGAGTTTAATCTCCTATGTTTCTGCTTTTGCACCAGCTGAAAGGCACAGATCAGTGTTACAAAGCCTTGTGGAAAATCCCATCAGTCCTCTCTCTGCAGACTTTGTATTCTCTGCAGAGCCTTGTGTTACGAGGAGAGCCAAGGAATAATCATATCCAGCAGCTGGTGGGAGCTTCCCCTGAGCTGGGCAGGGGCAGGTTCTCCAAAGGTGATTGTTTTCACAGCAGGGCGCTGGGCTGCTCCCAGATTTACCTGGTTAAGTGATGTCTGGGATGGGTGTTAGCCTCCGTGTTATCTCTCCTGTGTCCAACTGGCCCTCCAGGAGCCAGACAGGAGGCTGGGGTGTCCCTTACCTTGCCACATGTGCCCCTGCCAAGGCCTCCAGCCCCTCCTTGCTCCTCACAGCAGCCCACCATCCACCCCCCAGCTGCCTCTGTGCAGCAGGTGAGTCCCTGGCTTGTTATTCTCAGAGATTTTCTCCCAGATGTGGCAAGTCCCAAATGTGGGATTTGACCCTTAATGTTACATCTTCCCTGTTTTTACTTCTTTGGTTGTCTCACTGAAATACTTATGTATTTTGGGGACTTGAGAGAAATGCCTAAAGGTAATTTTGGTGATTTAATTTATATTTTCACTGCCTGATGGGTTGGTTATGGTGAGAATGGAAGCAGTTAAGATTGCTAGCACAGAGAGTGACTTCAGCTATTCCAGAGCTAAGTCAGCTCTTTCACGTAGCCAGTGGGAGGTTACATTTAAAACTCATGAAGATAACCCTGAAAAGACTAGATTAGTTCTGATGTGTTATTCCAGCCTTTACCCATTATACAAGCAGCAGATGGTTCATCATGTTATATTTTATTGATCTACAGGAAGTGATAGAAGAGGTGTTTTTGTCACTCCTACTTGCTACAAAGCCTACAAAAGTTGCTTTTAGCTGTTAACCACTGACTTCAAATTGGGTATCCGTCTTGTTTAATGAGGAGAGGAAAAGAGTAAAAAAAAAAAAATCAATGAAAGTAAGGTTTGTAAATATATTATCTGAATCCCCTGGGCTTATTAGGTAGGATAGTCTTGTAGACAGCAAGATCCATGTGGAAATCCTTGAGGTAATTTCATGCAGTGTTGTTCCATACTTGTAATTCTTTGGCTGTGCAGATGATTTCCTATCTGACCAGACTAAGTAAGTCGGGTGAGTCACCCATTAAGAGGATTAAATGCTTCTGGCTAGAAGAAAGCAGAGACCAAGCTTTCATGTGTGGTGTGGAATCGAGCTGGTGTGATAAAAGGAATGCAAAAAACAATCTAATTTTCATTTCTGACATGCTTAGATAACAGAAGAATTTGTAGCCGCTCTATTTTAAATGGGAAACATAAATGGCTTACAAAGGACCATTCAGGGGTAAATCAAGTTTTGAATATAAACTAGATGCCTAAAAGCAACCTTTGTAACTTTTCTGTGAGTTATTCTCCTGAAAGAAATGTAGTCTGGAGCTGTCAGTCTCTTGAATGTTTTATAGCCTTAAAAAGTTATATCAAGAATCTGTGCTTTGACAAAATTGTGACCTTAGGGCATAGGAACTCCACTTTTTTTTACTTGCACAGAGAAGTGGTTTTGTCCAAACCACATTTGGACAAATGGAGGCTGTGAAATGTGGCTGCACTTCCTGAAAGTGTAGACAAGACCCATCAGATATGCAAGTGGCACAGTTCAGGAGAGCCTGCAGATCACCCTTATAGCTGGGAGGAATTTATGGACATAACAATTTCAATCAGCAGGGCACAGGTGGCATTTACGTGTGAAGGACTGAGACCACAGGGATGAACAGACAGGAAAGTGGACTCTAAGAACTGGCAATGATCCTGATTCATATCCAGCTTTGATCTGTTTGGGCACCCTGAACCTTCAGTGGGAAGTTGCATATATTTAATGTAAATAATTTCTGAATTAATAAATACTAATTAATAAAAAATAATTTCATAGGGGTGGCTCTACTCTCTAAATTGCTTGACAGGTTATATCCCCAAGGAAAATTCTGGAAAGCGAAGAGCTCTTAGGTATTTAATTTTCATTGGAGTGGGTTTTGAGAGCCTCTCTTGCAGTCAATGGCTGTCCATCTTCACTGTTCTTCCACGTGTACCTTGGATGGGTCACCACTGTGTGCCTCCTGCTCAAATCTCACCACTTACAGGACAATTGCTGGAGATGACTTGAGCCTTCTTGCTGTAGTAAACAAGCCAGGTGCTCTCATTTCCCAGACAGGAAAAAACGAGACCACAACTCAACCATCTAGAAAAGACAGTTCATCTGGAAATTCTCTTGAATTACAGTTGGTACTTAAATCAAGATGCCTTAAAAGGAGGCAAATGTAGTTTGGGGCCAAGGCAACCACAGGCCTCATGAAGGCCTCAGTCTGTTTCTCCACTGTGAAGAGGCACAGCATCTTCCTGATGAAACAAGGAACTTGTTCAGTGAGTTTCCACTACCACTCAGCTTCTTTTTCAGCTGGGAAATTTCTTGCCAGCTCCATAACAGCTTTCATTGACTGACCAGAGAAGTCCAACCCAGTCAAAGACAATGAAGCAAAAAGTAATTTGGAGTAATGCCTATGCCGTGTGAAAGCCTGCTGTAGTAAAGAGCAGAGCAAATCTTCTTAAACATTTTTCCTACTTAAGTGCATTTTGAAGAAATGTAAACAAACAGCAATAAATCAGGGACTGAATGAAACATGCATTTGAGCCAATTTTCCCGTGCAATCCCAGCAGCTTTACTAAAACAATTTGGCATCTATCTCTTTCATCCAACAAAGCTTTGCCTTCTACATACAAAATAATACATTTTTTTCTTTTTTTTTTTTTTTTTTTTTTGCAATCTGAATTAAGTCACTCAACTTTAAGATTTTTCTCTAGCAAATCCATTTGGTCTATTAAAGAAGCAGTTTATTATACATCCATGAAGCTTGATGCAGGCTTGGACAGGGAACAGAATGAAGCCCTCCTCTGTGGTTGTGGCACCTTTGTGCTACCCTTTGCCCAGAGAAACTGTGGATGCCTCATCCCTGGAAGTGTTCAGGGCCACGTTGGATGGGGCTTTGAGCAGCCTGATCAAGTGAGTAGCAAATGAATGAACAAAATGGTAAAAATTGGGTGGTCAGAGACCAAATTGCAGTTTCTTGGAGAAGGTCCTTACTCATGTTTGGAAACCCAGCCTGTTTGGGTTGTATCCCTTCTCATACACTGCAGCCACATCCCAGAGTCCTTGAAGGGGATCCCTTTGCACCTAACCCCCCATTCCATCTGCCTTGCCTGTAGGAATGGGGGTGATGTCCATTGGGGTCTGGGCACCAATGTGTTGTGTGCTGTGAGTTATTCACAGCCCCACTGGACTCAATATAGGAATGGAGAGATTCCAGCTCAGAAAATGTCCATAAATGTGTTAGTTCTGTAGCATGCTTGGACTTGAAATGCAATAGTGGGAGAAAAATAACACTAATTTACTCACTGAAGGTCAGAAAGGGAGAGCAAACAGTGAAAAATAGCAGAGTGGTGGCTATAGGAGATACTTTATCTGATACTCTTAGAGAGAAGAGCTGTGGGGATGTTGAGTTCAAGCCAGTAGTTTTTTTTAGTTTTTCGTACTGTGGGGTTAACTGCAGAGCTGTGTGGAGTCACCCTGTGCTCATGGGCAGTGGCCTGAGAGCTCCCAGGCTCCCTCCAAACTGTCCTGCTTCATTTTCCCTTCTCAGCAGGTCTCAGCCAGCTCACTCACTGCACGATGGCTTGGGACAAACCACGGTCATTTTCTGTATGAGCTTTGCTTTGAGCAACCAGTGCATGGCATAAAAGATACCTGCATTGCCCAAGTGTTTCTCCTAAATTGTAAGCATGTAGTCATATTGAGAGCCCACTTCCTATTTGAGAGCTGGAGAGGCACATGAGTGGTCTGGAAAATGTTTTCTGAATAATGAGCAAGCAGTTGAAAACCCTTGTTTTGAACCTGTTCAAGCCCTTCCAGCCCTTGTTGGGAACCCGGTGTAGGTTGGCCATACACAGAGATCACAGGTGTGGTACGTGAGCTATGTTATTTTTTACAGATTTTTCAACTGGATTTAACATACTTTCTTCCCTTCTCTTGAGGAGAGACCAGGGAATATGTTCTGTGGTGTATTTCTGTTTGATTTCTTCTCTCACTGAATGGGGTTTACATTTAAAAATTATCTGCTGCAGATAAACTTTGTGAAAATGGTCTATTCCCTTATATCAACCTGCCATTATTTTTCTCTCTCTTTACAATATCCCACTTTTTTTTTTTTTCCTAACCTTCAAAGAGTAGAACAGTATTTCCAAATTCCCAAGCCACAACACATTACCCCGGGAGCATCTCACAGCCAGAGCCCTGCAAGGTGAGACATGGAGAGGAATTCCCACTGCTGTTGGAGCACAACAGGCAGAAAAGCTGTTGTTTTAAACATCTATGTCTTCTCTTTAGTAAAGTTAATAGATGTGTGCAGGATCAACATCAGTGAAAAGGTGGTTTCCTCACTCTACTGTTGCTAGAAAATGTTATTATTTTCTCGCTTTGAATTAAGGGCTTTAAATCCTTTCCTCCCAGAGCTTTCCCAGTGAGAGCTGGGGAAATAGAGAACAGGGCACCTTGAAGGTTGTTAGAATTAGGACTGGCTCCTCTCTCGGTGCTGAACACTCAGTGGCAGTGAGCTGTGTCTCCAGCCAGCTGTTGGCAGAGCCCATACAGGGCACAGCCCAGAGATCAGATAACTCAGTACCATGCTCTTTCTGGTAGCTCTGCACTCAACAGCAAGAGCCAAACCTCAAAATGAGCTGCTGTTACAAATAAATGTGCATGTATGGGAATTTCCTGTTCTGTCCCTCTGGGCATCCTTGGGGAGTCTCCTTTTCCTCTGCTGGTGTTTCATCCAGGATCTGTGGAGTATCTGGCATTGGCTGTGTCATGGCTGCTTCCCTGTGCTCCCAGTGAGGGTGGCATGGGCTGGCTCTGCCTGGCATGAGCTGTGACTGCTGTGTGTGACATGGAACAACAGCCTGACCCCTCACCTTGGGGCTGCCAGGCCCCTCTGCCAAGCTGTGCTTGCACAGCCCTTGACTGCAAGCCAAAGGGCCTGTGGGACCAGTGGCTGGTTGTTTGCCAGGTGGCATAGGAAGCAGAGGTGTGGTAGAACTGCAATGAGTTCAGAGACCAGCCCTGATTTTGGAGAAGACAAACCAGCCACCTTTGCCTCAGCATCTGGAAACAGCAGACCCACCCCAAGCTCCTCAAGAGGCAATGACACTTTCCTTCCCTGCTCACCTTCCCCCCAGCTGCTCGAGGCTGTTACCACTTTGAGGTACTTGGATTAGACAATTCTCTTGTTTATTCTTTTGGGTACTTTCTCACCCCCCCTTTTTTTTTCTTTTTTTGGTGTGGTTTTCTCAGCATGATATTTGAAATTATATTTCGAGGTGCTTTGATATTGAATGCTTTCCTTGCAGCAAACCTTGGCAAGGCATAGGCACAAATATACACATTTTCTATTTTGATGTTGTGTGCAGTAAGTGATATCTATGCTTCCTCATTGCTTATTTTTATCCACTTACCCATTTTCATCCTCTGTTGCTACATTGCAGCTTTCCTAACCCTTCTCCCTTTCTGTAGCAAAAAAAGGACACTGAGATGAAGAGATCTTTTTCAGTTCTTGGAAAGTTTACATTTTTTGGTTGTCCTTTTCAAATGTGATATAACTAAAGGTAAAAAAAAAAAAAAGAAAAAGCCATGAATGATTCTATTGCATGCAGTGAAAACTTTAAAAAGTGTAGGTTTTTAAGCTCTCTGCTGTGGGATTTTTCTGGTGGGGGGAGTGGGAGTGGAGTGTATTTAAAAAACCTAGTGAAGAAATGAGCATTTACTGTTAAGGACATAACTGAGAATTCAGTGTTACCCAGCACCAGCATTTGGATGATTAGCAAGGAAACAGTTTGAGTATCCTCATGAAAAACATGAAGGTGATCAGGCAGAATTTGGCTTATGCTGATAGCTGCTTCTGGAAGTTATTCCACTCTATTCCTATTCTGCAGATTTCACGATTGTATCTGGAGGTCAAAGGTTATCAAAAATCAGGAACAATCAGCAGGGATTCTTGCTTTCCAGAGCTGGCTTTTTACCTTGGGCAGGCATTAATTGTTGCTGGATAAGAGACATTTTATTGTTTGCCAAGTCATTCTGCAGCTGAAGGTCTGAGCCAAGTGTGTCCCCCACCTGTTACCCATCTGGGAACAGAGGATTTCAGCTCTCCCGAGAGCTCTGTGCCCCTCTGTGACAAGGAAGGCTTCTGTTCCTGGTGAAACTGGTGATGTTTGGCTCTGTAGGAGCTGGTGAGGTTGCTAAGGAATAGTTTGCTCCTCCAAAAGCAGGGCAGTTCTCTGGGATGAAGTGAGGCTTGTAACACCCCAGGATTTTTACAACCCCAGCATACAATTTTTTACCTGTGTCTCCACCTGCTCCCCACTACAGACCAAACTGAATAGGTGAAACAATGCAGCATTTTCATCTCTTGCTGTAGGGCTCAAGAAATTCATGACCAGTTACTGATGCTTATTTATATTTGGATGTAAACACTACATCAAATGTGCTTTTATTGCCATTTGTTCCAACGAAAAGGTAAAAATACATAATCCAAATGTAAATTTGGCAGGGAATAAAAGTGGGCCACAAAAAATAGCTAGAAAGTTATCAGTCTTGCTGAACATGAAATACTATGGAAAAATATCATAAATGCATACAGAAGAAGAAATGGAAGAAAATACATTTATTTAGCAAAAAAATTGCAAAGAAGGAGACAATCATACTGTATTCTGTCAGAACATAATATAATAAGTTCTCCTGATTCTTCAGGGAAGTCTTTCAAGGTAATTTTCTTTAGCTTTTAAAACAGTAAACAATAAAAAACTAAGAATGAAATGGATTACTCCTCTCAGGAGCCTCTGCAACCTTAGGCTTTTGCAAAACCCTCGTAGCAGAATTTCTTAGCCATTATGTTAGGAAAAATAAAAGTGTATTTGCCATTAAGATCATCTTCAGAAGAGCAAAGCAAGGCAATAAGAAGATACTTGGAACAACAGGCAGCTTTTCAGCAGCATGGAGCATTCCAGCATGCTGCTTCTGGAGGCCTTCGTGACTGGTGTGCAGCCCAGAGCTTATCTAAGTGTAACTTCACCCAGGACTTTGAAAACAAGCCCACAAAACCTTTCTCTGTGTGTTAAAGCTGTATCCCTCACCGTGCCCAGGCTGGATGGTGCTGCAGGCTCAGGCACTGTCTGCTCCCCTTGAGGTGGCTGAGACCCTGGGTAATTGCAGAGGAGCAGGACTGCTCCCTGCTCCCAAAGGGAACTCCTGAGCAAGCACAACTAATGAAACTGCTTTCTTCTTGACTTGTGTCACACTTGGGTCAATTCATTTTTAAACTCGGTTATAGATGGAGTGTTTTGCTGACTCCGCATACACCAAAATGATTTCTCTGCTTTTTCCCCTTGAAGCCTTTCCTCTTTTCCCCACACTGAGTGTTTGGCAGGATTCACCTGCAGAAGGCAGCAGCAGTGACCATCACTTGGGTTTTGTAAAGTGCCAGCCTTTGTTCTCAAACTCCCTGTTTCTGTAAAACAACCAGGAAATTCCTGACCTTTGAGAGACAGGAAATAGGGGAGAATTTGGGTTCATGGAGCATCATTGTGTGGTTCCTGTACCAACAAAATCCTTTGCCTTTTTCCTATTCCTGCGTGGTTAGCAAGTGGGTTAGTGGCCATTTGAGGGTTTGCAATTTGGGTGTATTGGAGTGTGTTGTGTTCAAGGTGAGCTGCATCTCAGAAATAAACTCAGAGAACCTGAGCAGAGCTCTTGTCTGTGCATCGTCAGCCCCAGGCCAGCACTTTGCAAAAGCACATGCCTTTGTCTCTTACAGACTTTAAAGTGACTAGCTTTCAACTTTGAAATTCTGCTTGAAATCATTAATAACTTGGAGTGATTCTAGAGCTGCTTTCTAGAAGCCTTCATGACACTTGGAAATACACCTCTGTATTTAACCTCCACAAAAGGGCACAAACCAGGCTTGATTTACGGGTTTTTACATGCAGTGGTATTAATGTTGGAGGGTGAAAGTTCTCACAACTTTGTCTGAAGATAAAGAAGTATTTATCCTATCTGATTGCATTTTACAGTGAGTTTTGGTCTTTTTCTTAGCACATGATCCTAGTGGTGCTGCTCTAATGTAAGCCAGGAGATAGTGCTGAGAGTAAAAAGTTCTGTTTGACCAGGCAGGTTATAATGAAGACATAAATACTTTTTTTTCTAGGTTGGAACAGTAGGTTAGAATAATGTGATCTTTTAATAGTAATTTATAATTAAAGTATTGGCTTTTATTACTGGGAAAAATACTCAGAGGATGCACCAAAGATTTTAAACCAGAACAAATATCAAAGCAAAAGGGAATTCTACCTTAACAGAGTGATATACTTGAGTAAGATTCCTTTGGCTTGCACCAGTTGTTCATATTCGTGGATTTATGTTGCAAGTCTTGTATTCAGATAGCAGCCTTTCCTTCTTCCATAAAACTTTTTTATAAAAAACCTCTTCCTCATCCAACTGCAGAGCAATGTGACTTAAGGTCCTGCCACGTCAGAGGCAAAGGTTTTGAGGGTTTAGTCACTGTTGACATTGCTGTCGCACTCCCAGGCCCCTCAGCCTCAGTCTGAGAGACCAAACACTGGCACGAATTTTGAGGGTGGCATTGCAGCAGCAGGCAGGGTCAGAGCAGGGGTGCTGAGTGTAATTGTCCCTTTCGTGTTGGCTGTTGTCCCTTCTCTTTCTGGGAAGCTACTTACAGTGCCTTTCCTTCAAGGAGAGCATTTAATTTTGATTTGTGTGGAACAGCATGGAAATGGGATTGAAGGGATCAGCTACTGAACTGTGTGTCCTTTGCCTTTTATTAGAGGTGTTAGTTCACATCTTGATGACGGATGTGTTATGTGGTCACAGAAAAAGAATAGATTTAACTCTTTTTAAATGCCTTTTATCAATTTCCTCTTGCCATAAAGTATGAATTATTGACAAACCCCAGGCCTTCTGTCACACCCACTCCTCTGGTTTAACAGCCCTCTCCTACGTGCCCTTGTTGCTATGGTGCTCCATTTCACAGCTACAATGCCTTATATATTGTAATAAGTGACATGTGCTCAAGGCAGCCCAAAAAAGTCAGCACACTGGCAATTGATAACTTTGAATTCTTTACTTCAGCAAAAAATTGTGAGGGTGTAAGGCAAC
The DNA here is from genome assembly GCA_013400515.1 of Erpornis zantholeuca. Classification (NCBI taxonomy): domain Eukaryota; kingdom Metazoa; phylum Chordata; class Aves; order Passeriformes; family Timaliidae; genus Erpornis; species Erpornis zantholeuca. The sequence continues at coordinate 177,589 of VZTN01019122.1, read as the reverse complement.
CAAAGGATTGACAGTAATGGCAAAGGTGCTCAGGAGGTAATTCCCATTCCACCTTCCTCTTGAAAAAGCATTAAGGGATGAGGGATTTGCCTAGAAGTGAGTAAAAAGACATCTTTCTCAGATGTAGATTATCATATTTTATTGATGTTTTTAGCTAAAAGTAAATAAACAAACCTATTTCCTAGGCTGGTTTCCTTCTGTCTTACAAGTAAATATTGGCAGGAAGAATGATGATGTCTTAAATGTATGTGAGAGCTGAGATGTTTTTGTGCAACAACTTGAACAGTCTGGAATTTTTCAGAAAGAAAAAAACCCCAAGAAACTTTCCATTACTTCTCTTCTTACAAGAACAACTTGTAGTCTGCACAGAACTTCCAGGATTATTTTAAAAAGAAAAAAAAAATCAAAAAAGGAAAGCAGAACTTCGGTCTTGGGAATTGAATCTTTTGTTTGTTCTGGGTAAGTTTTTGAGATGGTGCTATCCTTGTTTCAGAAGCATAGGCTGCTGTCCATTAGGAAAGCTGCCCATCTAAAAAGCATTTTCAATCACAGGCATATGAACATGCACATTCAGTGCAGTGCTAGTGAAAAACTTAGTAAAGCTACGTTTATTCTCTGAATGTTAAGGTTGATAATAAAGCTTACATTATTGATGCACAATAAAGTGAAATAATATAAACATATAAAGTAGTATTTGACAGGAACTGCTCGAAAGTGTCAAGAAGAAATGGGTCCAGGTGCAAATCAATTCTTGCTGTGTTAAAACACAGCTGTGAGGGTTCTTTCTAGATGAATATTAATGCTAACACTATGCTGAAGCAAAATATATTGCCCAAGTTTTTTGTCTTTTTTTTTAACTTCAAAATATGGACTATAAAAGTGGGGAATAAGCACGATCTTAAAGATCCTGTTCCCACAAAGGAATGGAACTGAATCACAGGCTGGCAGTTCTCCTGGTGCTCAGCTGTGATGGGCTGCCCTCCCTGCTCTCAGCCTGGGTGGGAGCATTGGCAGCCACATGGCCAAGACACGTTTTGGAGAAAGTGCTGAGTGTCCAGGCTTGGTGGACATTGAATTTTCTGGCAGTGGTGAGTCCCCTGGAGGGCATGACATACTTTTAGGATACCCTCCAGAAGGAGGGGTTTGTGTCTGATTTTGTCACGTGTGTGAAGTCCTCAGCACTGTTTTTTGGTGGCGGTGGAGATCTTCACAGTGACAAGCTGGTTTGCAGGAATGGTGAAGCAGAGCGAAGCAGGGCAGAGCAGGCACAGGCAGGAAGGCAGGACCACAAGGAAGTGCATAAGGGAAGGGGCCAAGCTGACCTTCCAAGAGATCCAAAGCAAAAGGACCCCGTGATGTTGCAAGTAGCTGCTTTTCATGTGCCTCCAAAAACTAGCCCCTGGCTTTGAGGGCTCGTCTTTGGCGGGGGGAAGTGGAGCTGCTTGCAATCCAATCATGGAAGTCCTCTCTGCCCTGATCAGCTGCCAGGGAAACACTGCTTCTTATAGGAATTTTCTTCACCTCATTTGTGACACATGTTGAGGCACACACATATTGGTCCCTCTCGCCCTGGAGGGGAGGACAGGCAGCTGGTGGCACACGGCTCCCCAGCGGTGACAGTGCTGCTGCTGCCACTGCCCTGCCATGAGCTGTCTCCTGCTGCCAGCACAGAACCAAGCAGGAATCTGTGTCCCCTGTACTTTTTCCCTCGTGTCAGCTTGTGATGTTTATCCAGTGAGCAGGAGTAACCTTAAAAATAACTCTGGGGGAGAAGTCTAACTCTGGCTTTGTTCTGTCTTTAACCTCAGGCAGACTGTGTCAGCAAGAGAATTTATAATGATTTTTTTCCCCTCATACCAGCTTTTTTCTACCAAATAGCACTGTACTGAGACACAGAGACATGGACTGTATTCCCAGCTCTGATGTTTTTGGTACCTCCCTTTATCCCTTTCCAAACCTTCCACTGTGTATCTGGCTTGTCATACACCACCCCTCTCGGGCATCAATTTTCTGCTCTTTGCTGCACAATTGTACACCAAGTCTCTACTGGGGTCTCTGGTTGCATGAAAAAGAGAAATAACAAAACTAAAGGGAAATTGCTAATAGGACCAATCTCAAGATTTCTTTTTTTTTTTTTT
>VZTN01019122.1:165245-175429 GCA_013400515.1 Erpornis zantholeuca | reverse complement strand
TTTTTTTTTTTTTTTAAATACTCTACCAAAAAGCCTGAATAAAAGGCAAGAGGGGTAGACAGTGAACAGCACAGGCCTTATTTTAGCAAGAGTCAAAGTGATGTGTGTGCATGCACAGCAGCTGCCAGGCAGAACTTAACTTCCATGGAAATTTCTGATCTTTTAAAATATGTTTGCAACCCAAAATGGACAAAGGCTGCATTTTGAGAACCTTAGAACTGATATGTTTCTAGTTTTTGGTATGTCAGATCATTTTTCAGAGTACACAAGATAACTCCTTGCAGGGAAACAAAACAGAAATCTTTTTGGAATAGGGTCAAGGCTCTATGACATAAATATCAAATAACATCCATTATTAAGCAGGCTGTATAAATAACAATTGCCACTGAGTTCTTTCACTTATTAAATCATTGAATAATTTAGGTTAGAAGGGGTCACTGGGAGGGTTGAGCAGTGAGCTTGCTGAAGGGCTCACGTAGCCCTGCCCTGCCCACCTTTGTGACAGAGACACCACAGACATCTTGGACAACCTCTGTAGTGCTTTACCTTTTTGTGCTGTTCTGGGTGGATTTTTTGCCTCTCACCTTATACCCAGATGTGATTTATGAACATTTCTTCAATCTTTCACTGACCACTTCTGAGAAAGGTCATCTCCATCTCCTTTGGATCCCTCTCCAGGTGGCTGAAGACTGTGGCAGGTCCCCGTTTCTCCTCCTCACCTGGAGCAAGCCCAGCTCCCTGGGCTCCTCCTGAGCTGTGTGCTCCATCCTCTTCCTTGGGGTACCAGTACCCCTCTCCCAGGGAAGGGCAGTATTTTGGGCACTGCACATGTGATTGAACCTTCCTGATGCCCAGTGGTAGGAAAGAATTAATTTCCAACCTGCTGGCTGCTCCCTTGCTAAAGCTGCCCAGGATGAGAGTGCAGGGCTTGCACTTGCCTTTGCTGGGCTCCTTGAGGCTCCCCTGGGTTTTTTCCCAGTTATTTGGTCCCTGGTGGAGGTGCTCCTGTATTAATTCCTAAGGATGCCTCTCATATCCAGCCACTGGTTTGAGCCACTGCCTGCCCAAACACTTCAGCCCCGTTCAGATTTCCACCCGTGCCCAAACACAATTAATCATTACTGTGATTATAAGAATTATTCTTTCTAATTTAAAGTGAGGGCAAACAGAATGGAAATGGAAAGACTGTCATGTTTTCCAGACCTGAAATGTCGCTTCAGCATGCTTAAAACTGGTGTAAGTTATTTTGATGTAGTCATCTTTTCTTTCTCTGCTTCTCATTTAAAATTCAGAGATTGCTGGAATCAACTTCTGAATTATTGAGTTTTTAAACAAAATTAAGTAGGCACTGTCTTGGCTCTTCTGAAAGTAAAATTAAGACATAGAAATGATCCTTAGAATTTGTAAAGGAGAATTTCAGAATATATATATATATAATTTTTTTTTGTGTTAAAGGAAAGATATGGTTGCCAGCCTGGACCTGAAACTAAGAACACCAAGGAATGATAGTACACTGGTTGCTCAGTTTCCTGCTTTTTATTGGCCTCCTCGAGTGTTCTGGCTGCTGGAGAGTATCAGTTCTGCTGAGAATGTGTTTGACAGCAGGCAGACAGGTTCCCTCTGCAGGACCGGCACGAGGCCGGCGTCAGCGCTGCTCCTGCTAGGAATTCACTCCAAAGATGCTCCAAAGGTTGTGATGTCCAAGATTTATCTTGGTAATTTTAGTGCCGGCCCATTGGAAATGTTTTTTAGCCTTCAGACATGCTGCTGGTCAAAGCTTTCCGATGGGATGTGAGCCACAGACTTTCTCAGTCGTCATAGCTGAGTTATTTTGCTACTCAGCTATGCAGAAGCAGCAGGCCTTTAGGCTAATTAATAAATCATCAACGCATTTGTGGTGTGAAAAATGAAATATTTATGCTTGCCAGAGTAATGTTTCTGTCTTGCAGCCCCATGCTCTGTTGATGCCTGATGGAGGATGAAGTAAATACCAGCTGGTGTAGAATGAGCAGAATATAATTACTTTCTACAAAGTTAACTGAATATTAAAAATAGAATTTGGGGAAGCTGGTAAAAAGGGAAAAAAAAATATATAGATACATGCCTGTGAGGCAGGGCACAGCCAATACATGGAAGGAGCACTTGCCTAACTGGTGCTGTGGGGCTGGGAAACCTGCAGGATCCATATTGTGTACAAATGTGTCACACAGAGGCCTTTTCACAGAGCAGTTTGTGGCCAGCTGGAGTAGTTAAAAGGCCTGAAGGGAAGCCAAGGATGCTCTACTTTTCTGGTCAGTCATCATTAGGGGACCAGCGAAGGACTTAAAGCATCAGCTGTTGTTGCTTTTCAAAAATGTGCCCACTAATAAAAGAAAGAAAATATTACTTCTAGGTTTTAAGGCAACCGGGAGCTAGTTTTGTTCTTTGTCTTCTGACACAATAGTAGATTTACTGGGACTGTGCTGGATGTCATTTTTGCAATCACTGCCCTAGTCCTTCTCCACAGAGAGAATGTGTGAGCACCAGGCCAATCAACCCTCTTGAAGAAAAACGTTATCATGCAACAGAAAGAGGATTTAACCCCTTATTTGAAGTGGAGCCTCTTTAAAATAATCAGCTAAAGGTGATGTACACAAGTGGCTGATTTTACGTGCTGGCAGTTGCAATCAGAGGGATTGAAGGGGTTGAGCACTCAAAAAGGCTTTTCAGACATGTGGAGGGGTGGCATTGTGCAGGTCAGGCATCAGCCTTCTCCAATCTCCCAGTTCTAATTTTGGGGGGGGTTTTTTCCTGGACAATTTAGTCTGACTTTTTCCCCTCTGTTTAGTGTGTACAGTCTGAGGTTGTGATAAAATCCAAATGTTCAGAATCCAGGAAGAACATTCAGTTCCTGTGATTTTTTTTTTTTTTTTAATTTTCTTTCTCAGCCTTGTTGTCAGAGTACTTTGTTCAGGGCTTCAAGTCCTGTTGTGCAAATGAGCCTCTGAGTCTGCCTGGGCCAAACCTCGAAGCCAAACCCTTCAGACTGGTAACACCACCTGTTGTATGTGTTCAAGTCTGATGATTTGTAGCAGAATCAGTATGGAAGGATGGACTTCTAAGATGGATTATTGGTCTAGTTAGTGAAGCATTTATTTAAAAATAGCAAAGAAATATCCTTTTCCCTTTTGGTTGTGACATTTCTGAAAGCAGGCAATGGCCAGAGGTGAGCACACAAGACTGTGGACAGCTCATCAAGCTGTTCCTCTTAAGGGGAGTGATTGGCATCAAGAGGAAGAAAAAAGGTTTGCAATTTGTGGGGTTTGGTCTGCTGGGTTTTTTTTCCCTGTTAGAGATTTGTTGTAGAACATTCTTACAGCATCACTGCAGCTATTTAACATTTCAGTTGCCCCTGATGTGTCCTCAGGGCTGAGTTAGGATCCACTGTCCCGTGGGATAAAGCTGTCCCAAGGCCCTGCTCCCTGCCCTCGAGCACCTTGCCGGAGGAGTGGAAGAAGCTGGAGGTTTTGTCCCTTTTCTCCCCATCCCTGGGAGGGTGTGACCACCAGGGCAGTCATGCAGAGAGGGGAAGTGGCACATGAGAAGATGGAAGTCCTGTTCCCAAACCAACAGGATGCAGCCAGGTCCCCTCCATCACCGTCAAACTGCCTGCTAATGAGGATTTGAAGGAGCCAGTGGTATAGGAACAGAGAGGGGATGAATGTACCCTTTTGCTCTTGTCTGACAGAATAAAATCAACTGCATTCAAGGAATTTGAGAAATAGGCATAAATATTTCAGGAAGAAGTAAATTTAGGCGCTTCAAATGCTGCTTTAAAAGGATGCTGGACCATTTGAGAATTCTCATTTTAAATAGAAGAATTGCAGAAGCAGCAAATGATCTCTCTTCTCTATTTGCAACAGGGATTAGAACTAAATGTCATATTTTAGGTCCATGCTTCATGTTTGCATCTACAAGAACAGACAATTTGAATGTCAGTTTTTATAGCTTGTCAATAAATTTCAGAACCTAAGCAAATCTGGAAAACATGACTGACAGCTACAAATTAATTTCTTTGTTAAATAAGCAGCCAGCACTTCACTGCCATTGCTGACATGCATCAGAGTATAACACTACTAATTCAGAGTGTGAGCTATTGTTTAGTCACGAAGTGCAAATTATGCAGATTCTACTCATCTCCTAGGAAGAGAGAGATCTTTGAAGCTGTGATGCCCTTTAGGAGAAGCAATCAGTTATCCCAAAAGTTCTATGGTTTTATGCTCACAGAGCAGTGGTATAGTTTAAAACAAAGGAGGCTCTCATCAATGCATAAAATCATAACTACTAGTGTGGATGGTAAAGATTAGTATTTGCTGCTTAGTAAGAAGAGAAATAGCGTGGAAATAAAGGCCCTCACAATGTTAGAAGTGAGTTAAAAGCCATCAAGAGCTACTGCTAGGTAATCAGAACTTCTGAATTTAAGCACTGAAATAAAGACATGGCAGACTAAAGGGATGTGTGTGAAACCCCAGGCTCTGTCCACACTGGGGAGTTGTACCTGAAAATAATACTAGGATTAGTGCCAATTGTTGGGGTTAGAATTGCCAGACGCTTTTGTTGAGGATTACACAATAAACAGTTTCCTTGACAGCAGTATTATAAAAAAGAAGAGAACCTGTGTAAGAAGGTGTTTTGTTCATAGCAGGCGGCCAAACAGGAACGATCTAGAAATTCCCAAGTTGCTTCAGAGGTTCTTAGAATGGCTGGGGTTGGAAGGAAGGGACCTTAAAGACCACCTAGATCCACTCCCCCTGCCATGGGTGGGGACACCTTCCTCTAGATGGGGATGCTCAGAGCTCCACCCAGCCTGGCCTCAAACACTTCCAGGGATGGGGCATCCATGACTTCCCTGTGGCTGGAGGAGCTCTGGTGAAGACCAAGGCAGAAAAGTCATCGAGTACCTCAGCTCTCTCCATATGCACACATACATATGTGTGCTGCTCAAATGCTCTACGGATATTTCTGTTTTTCTTGAACATTTTTCTATGTTTAGGTGGGTGGGCTTTTCTCATAATTTTTCACCATTTAGCAAAGCTTTATGAAGAAGGAAAAGAAACTCTGGTTGTGTTTATCATGAGGCTACTTCTCTACCTGCAGAGGGATTCAGCCTGAGGTGTCCTCCCCCACAGAAAGAGTTAGGTCATTAATCTACAGAAATTACACAAATGCTCAGATGGCTGTTAATCCCAAGGTTTAATGATGATGGTGCAAATTTCAGCACTATTAATTATTTCATAGAGATGTCTAGAAATGTTTCTGGGGTTTGAAGGCTTTTGAGAGGCCAGTCAACAAAAGTCAATTTTGGGGCTATAAAGGATCAAATAATTCTCCAGTTGAAGATTTTTGTACTTCAGTAGAAAGCTCGAGAGGAAAGCAGAGAGAGGTGTGATTTGTAGAGCTCAGAGGGGAAATAAAGATATCCTAGGAGACTGGATAATTTTAATAGCTGATTTTATTTAAAATGATTCCACCACAGTATGACTGCTGTATTCTGTAATTTATTTGGACTTGGAGAGGTGTTGTGAGACCAGGTTTGAAAGCACTTGAGCAATATTCTGAGGGGAGAACAGGAAAAGTGGATACAGTTTCTACTCTAGCAGCCACCATGCAATTTAGCAGTCATCATGTAATTTAAAGTAACACTTTCCTGTTATTTGCCATTCATCAGCATCCTGGCTCAGCATCCTTCAGTCCGATTGCCATGGGATTGTGGTGCCCTTTGGAGCTACCTGGTGCTGAGCACTTTGAAAACTCCAGCTGTTTCTTGAGGGCCCAAAATAAGAGGTGGTCTTTGTTTTGATGAAGCCTGACATGTGCCATATTAGGTGGGAGCCTAGGCTGTGATATCCTTGCAAGTCAGGAAGTGTTTTGAATGTTTTCAGTGCCTGCTAAGGCCATTTTTCCTGACTTTAGTCTTATAAGCTAAAGTTTTCTATTAATGTCAGTCTTTTCAAAGCCTACAAGCATCCCTGTGATGTCTTTACTTTGGACCACTGGAGCCTTATCTCCTCATGCATTAAACAAATGTGTTATGACAAATGATGCAATATTTAACACTGTTAACCTGTTGGGTTGGGAGGTTCAGAGCTTTGTCTCCTCTGTCCAAGGGCCCAGAGTCACTGTGCATTTGATAATCACTGTAGTTAGCTGATCAAATTTGCATGCCATGAACATGCCAGGTTTGGGTGGCTTTTTTTTGGTGTGGGCTTTGTTGTTTTTTTGGGTTTTTTTAATTCTCCTGTCAGTTGAGGGGGGAAAAAAAGTGATATAAATAGAACATGTAATGAAATTGGTCTGGGTAGGAAACTCATCAGTCTAGAGCTCATAGGTGCTGCAAACCCAAGAGGTAATAGATAAAAGGTCATCCTATTTCATGGACATTGCTTTAGATAAAATACCTGTTAGAGTTAATAATTCTCACAATAAATCTTGCTAACATAGAGAGCTCAGTTATACAACTGTAGTTATTTTTACATCAATGACCTTAATTAATATGAACTATTCACTGTAATGGATTTTGCTCTGTCAACTGAGCGTGGAGGTCCCCAAAATGACCACTAGGCAAAGGAATTTGTATTATTGCAGTATCTGATTTGTGTCTGGTACCTTAAAATCTAAGTGTTCCTTTAACTTACAGTGGACCATATCAGATGCACCAGTAATTAGGTTCAGCACCAAACACAGCATTGGCATATAAAGCACTATCAGCTTGGGGTCACAGCCTGGTTTGGGACCAAGAAAGAGGTTTGGGGTGTGGAGCAGGACCTCTGTAAGTTTTTCTGTTCTTTCAGACGATATGAGTTGGCCTAATGAGAGCTCCCACCCCCCACTATGAACCTGGCTTCCATACATTGTGCTCATACAAGCTAAATTCATTAGTTAAGCATAAGATTAGGCCTGAGCATCTCTCTGGTCAACGCTTCATAGGGGCCATGTTTATTCTGCCTGCCCTACCAGAGTTTTCAGGCCAAACACCACCTCTCTCTCCTGAAGCCATAGAGCTGGACTAGGAGGGAGAGGGTAGCAAACAGCTGAGGTGGTCAGGGTTTAGTTTGAATTTAATGTCTCTGGTAATGGGCTGCTTGTCAGCATAGTGTGTAAATGCAGAACGTTCTTCTGATTTACAGAAAGCTTGCTTTGTTTCTACACTGTCTTGTGAAAGATCTGAAAGTTTTCTGCTTGCATGGAGGAAGCCTGAGAACCACCCTGAGGGGGGTCAGGGGCTGAGTGTTGGTATTTTGCCCTAGCAGGCCTCCAAAATGAGCTTGCTGGAACTAACCATAAATATAAAGCACGTCTCCTGCAAAAATTATCCATCTCTTCTTTTCCTGAGAACAAAAAACAAGGAATTACAGGGAAAAATTCAGGTAATTTCTAGGTTATTGCCTTGCTAGCTGTGACTTAATTATGGTATTTTATTTGTGCTTTCTGTTCAGAGATGAACCTTCCTTCCCTCTTGGGTCACCAGTCTCTTTCATGGCATCAGACCCTGCTCTGGGTATCACAGCAGGCATTTGTTCCAGGGCTGGCAAACACCTTTGCTGCTGTGTTCATGAGAGAGAGGCAGATTTGGAATTAGTTTTTGAGGCTCCAGGACTTAGATTAATTGGTCAAGAGGTCTGATTTGTACTGCTGTAATTGTGCAGCCAGCAAGTGTCCACCACATGTGTTTATTCTTTTCTACTTTCAGCCAGAGGGCTGAGATCAAGTTTCTTAATTAGTTTCTGAAAATAAGAAGAAACTGTTGTTCAGTCACTTCCCACAGAAATGAGGCACACTGCATATGAAACAGGGCAATGGGCACAAAAGTTACTTGCAGAAGGAGGACAAAGTATGTGCTCACTTAGGTGTGCTGCCAGCAATAGCTTATGGGTGTGAAGAGGTAAACCAAGTGCTGTTTCTAGGACTTTGTAATTTCTATGCTTTTTTTTTTTTCTTCCCAAGACAATTCTTGCTTTCTGAGTAAAAAAATAACAAGGAGAAAGGATTACAGTACATGAGAGTAGGGTACTTGTGTGCATAGTACCTAAGACACTGTAATGAAAAGCAAATGAAAGATAACTCATAGAACATTCTCCACTGGCATATGAGATTTTGTGGTGTTTAGTTAAAGGCAGAACTATGTGAATGGTTATGCTTTATTAAGTGACATTAGTAGAAAAGGAATTATGAGGAGTACCAGCAAAAAAGTTGTAAGAAGCTAATAGAGTTACTTGCAAATTTAACATGGAACATTTCAAGTTTTCTGAAGTAGGGATGATCAGACCTCACTAATCTGTTTTACAAATTCTCATCACATAAGGATGATTATATTAAAATTACTTCTATAAAGCAGGTTTCACTACCCATACTAATATGATAGATCTCTCTTCAAACTATTTGCTTCAATGAGTGTTCCTTTAGTATGGTGCAAGGCATCCCAGAAGCCTGCAGTGAGCTGACAAAGGTGCCTTTGAATACTTTAATCATGCATAGCCATCTTTACCCTCTTTAGACTGAGACTTATCTAGATTACTTGATTGGTTAGCCTTTCAGAATAAGTTGACCCTTAAATTAAAATGTTGCCTCTTTGAAGATTACCAATCAAATTAAAACAACCAGTCACACTTTAACCTCTAAAATAAATTGGGTTTTTTTAAGTGTTCTCTTTTAATGATCAGTTCCTATAAGATAATTTATAATTGTCAGTGCTCCACACTGCAGAAATTCAAGCTCATTTGAAGACCAGGACTGCAATGGGCCCTTCATCCAGCACTTTCTCATCTTTAGAGCTATGGTTTTGGTAAGACCAGAGAACAAATTAGAATAACACCACTCTCTAAATTGGGTTCATGGTTGAGATGAACTAAATAGAATGCCTGAAAACCAGTTCTCTTCTGGCCACCATGTGAAGAATTCTAACTGCAGAGCCAGGAGCTCTTCTTCCACTGGTTATTGAGCTCCAGCACGTGTGGAGGACTTTCCAGCATACACCTAATGCCTTTTGAAAAGTTTCTGCTTTTCTACCATGCCTCTGAAGCTGGCTGTGTAATCCCAGTGCTGGCAAGCTCCTCTCCTCCTTTTAAGTGTTTTTCGTGTGGTATCATGGACAATGGAGGAGGCTCCCTGAGCCCTGGTGTGTTCCGTGACTCCAGAGATCAGTGTTTCTTCCTGCCTCCTCCTGCTTGCAAGTTTGTTCATCAAGAGGCAGCAGATAAAACGAGAACACACTCCTTTTTCTTTTCTTTTTCCTATTTTTTTTTATTTTCTTTCTATAAAATCTCCTAAAGTATTTAGTGAAGTACTCCTAGAGCACAGCTAGAGCTAGCAGGCAACAGCTATTTTGTATTTTTTTAGTATTTCACATGCACTTCTCAAAAACACTTAACTGTAAGAGAATTTCATCTCTATATTGACAAAACTGGTAATTAAGAGGTAAAATTCTTGCATAAAGCTTCCACATCACTCCTTCAGTGTTATGATAATAATGACTATTTCTTGTATTGATTTAAACCTCAACAATGACAATGTGAGTGTACATCCAAAAAATGTGATGTTTGATTTAAACCACTGTTTTTCAAGTATGCTTGAAGAAGTTGTTAACTTGGATGTGCTGGGTGCTCCTACAAAACATCTCATTCTCCGTTTTTTTTACACAAAGTGATCAGTGTCTTTAATGCAACATTTCAAAATAGCTTTAAACTGGAAACGTTTTTCACAATAAAAAGTCTCTGTGATGCCATATATGAGATGGGGAGGATCTGCTGGATCTTCATTCTGGTCTCTTTTTCTTGCCAAGGAGAAAACTTTGGGATCTGTGGGAGGGGTTCCTCCTGTCATTCCAATTTATGTCACTATTTAAAATATTTTATTGCACACAGCATGTGTGCAAGGTTGTACCCACTCTGATCAGTATGTATCATTCCATCATAATGGAATGTATATGGAATAAAATGTATTATTCCATCAATGGATAAATAACTATAATAAACTATAAATAATAATATACTATTAATAACTAATATTAATACTAATAACTATAATAAACCATAAATAACATATAAGTAACTATTTCAATATTTCTGTCATACACATCATTGTGTTCCTGGGTATAGTCATTATTTTAACTCAGAGTTAAACTATGACTTGGGCTTGAGCATAATGAG
>VZTN01019122.1:145559-165218 GCA_013400515.1 Erpornis zantholeuca | reverse complement strand
TGAGCACAGAGCTCATGGACAAGTGTTTATGCAAAGCTGAAAGCACAAGCACACCCTGGTAGATGTAGCTCTACTTAACAATTTCAAATTAACTCAGCTGAAGCTCTGTTTTAGATCTTTAGCAAAACCTAATCAGGGTGTGTTCATCTGGATGTGTTTCTTCCTAGTGAAAGCAGGAGAAAACAGTGCATGAGAAAGCAGAGCATCAACATCAGTATATAAAGCATAAAAAATCAATAGTTATAAATAATAGAAGGTACTGTAACAAAGAAATAGCCTTTTAATGCCAGTTCCCTATCCACTTCCATAAACTTCTGAGGAGATATTTTAACTGCTGCTTCTCTCTTTTCCATCTCCCTCGCCATGTGTGGGGCTATACACAATTTTTCATTAATGGACCCAAAAAAGGCAGTGATACAATGGCCTGAGCAGAGGAGTGCAGTCAGAAAGGCTCTTCTTTCCCACTCCACAGAGAGATTCAGAGGCTCTGCTATCTAGCCCAGTGTATTGATCTCTGCTCCTTGCATGTTAAGCAGGAAATTCTCTCCACAGTTTATTTGTACAGACTCTTTGTTGCCCTGAGGTTTCAGTAAATAGCAGAATTTCACCAAGAAGTTTCTTCTTTGTGAAAGTATTCCTTTTGAAGAAAGCAAATAAACAGCAAACAGGTGAAAAAATGTCTATTGCTTAGCAGTTGCATATTTCAAGGATCTTCCCTCTTCTTTTTTTAATATTACTTTAGACTTGGAGCTCTGGAGGCAATTCAGAGCATCATTTGAAAGACTGAGTAGAAAGTTTGTGTAAATGAACTTTGTCTTTGTACTTTCATCTCTCTCCTAGTATACCTCAGCAGAATATTCTTCCCCTTTTTCTCCCTGGTCATCAAAAAAAGTGAGAACTGTGTCCTCTTCTAAAGGTTCCCTCGCTGTTCTGTGCTTTTGTGGACTCCACAGGTTTTATAGGTGTAAACTGAAATTGCTTTCAAAACCTCTTAATTGGTTTGTCCTGGCTTAGCATATGCCTTGTAGTATTTTTGCAGGTTTTGTTTGGTGGTTTGCCCAATCCTCCCATAACTGTCTGGTTGATCTAGGAGACTTTAGATCAAGTGTTGAAAAATGGCATCATGACACTCTGTGCCTCTTTGTTTGAGCTAAAAACCATCTGTCTGGAGTCTCCAGGGGATCCCAACCCAGCCTCTTCAGAGGGGTTCTTTTAGTGATTTAATATCTGGATTCTACTTAGGGTCTACAGATAGCTGTGTGTCTTCTCTGGCTCACAGTTAGTAATTTACAGTACTTTGAGGAGAAAAATGCATAATTACATATATATAACATATAAAACCCCACAATAATATTGAGCATGCTTTGAGTTTTTACCCTTTTTACTTGACTTTGGGTATACAAGCAGAATAGAAATTAAAGTGCTGTTAAATGACATTAACGTTGACCACAAGGTTACTGCTTTCAAAACACCATTCTTGTGGGCAATATTTTTGCAAAATGATTTGATGATTTTGTTGTGACCTTTTCTCTTTTATTGCTTCAGGCTTATCCAAATGTATAAAATTGATTTGTTTTGTTTTGGTTTTTTTTCACTTTGTGCAATAATGTGATGGGGGAACTTTTCCAGGGACCTGTATGCCTGCCTCTATTGTGCTTTTTTTTGTAACTTATGGTCATTGCAGTTTGGAACCACTGGACATGAGGGTTCAAATGTGAATTTAAAGTATTTAACCTGGTCAGAAGAAAGTTTTGACTGACTGTAAAGCAAGTTCCTCATGTAGCTTCTTATGCATAAGGATGATTATTGCTGTTAGTTCCAATGCACATGGAAACCTCATGTGCTCAAAAAGAGCAATTTTAGGGACACACTTGAAGTGCTCTTCCCTGCTGGAAGAAGAAGCTGCTGCTTCCCTGGGTGTGCAGTCCAGCCATATGCTTGGGGAAAATGGGAATGCCACCTGGAAAGATTAATCCTTGGCACACAACCCTGAAAGCAGCCAAGTCTGGGAGAGATTATGACTGAAATTTGTCCTGGTTCAGGTTTCTCTGAAGGGCAGAACTAACCTTGAAGACACAGGGAGAACATAGGGGACCTCTGCAACTCAGTTTTTAATGCCCCTACCAGGAACAGCTCATCAGTTTCTGTGTTTATTCAGTTTTAATTCAATTGGCTTTAAAAAAAAACCCTTTTAAATCACCCCCTCCCAAGCCATCTCAGAGCACAGTAAATGAGAAAATATATTTCAAATGTGTTTCTGTGTTCTTGCATGATAAAATAAAGGTCTTTTAGGGAAGTGGTTTCAGAAATATATTTCAAGAAGTTGGACACCTTATCCCATTTTTCAGTAAAGTCACAGGCAGTTCAGGGAATCTCAGAAATTATGTTTGGGGGGGCAATTTTTCACTTCATGCTGGAGAAGCCAACATTGGGATATGGTTGATTTTGTAGGTACTTTGGAAAAAATCTTCCAATTATGTGTAAAGACCTTGTTGAGCAAGGTTAAGAGCATTTGCCATTATCCTTTAGGGAGAAGTTGTTAGAGCTGAGGTTCTAATCTCTTGCCTGGTTCCTTTCTATATCAGGTTTAATTTTATTCACAACAGAACTGAAAAGTGACAAAGTGTAATTTCTCCATCTACTGCAGAAAATTGCTCATAATTTTTTGATAGCCATTTAGTCTTGATAAGGTCACATCTTCCAGCTAAGCTAGGCTTAGACATACTTATTTCTCTCTATTTAAGGCTGATAGCAAACAATATTTTAATTTTAACAAGTATTTATGGTCCAGGGTCTGCACTGCAGTTGATGCCAGGGCTGTGGCTGGTTCCTGGAAGGTGTGAGCTCACCTGCATTAAGGAGTGGACTGCAGGATGAGTGGCCTTTTTTGAGGAGAGAAAAATGGAAAATGGGTCTGTGTACTCAGCTTAGAGAGACAACAGTTTATCAGTTACTTAGATGTGCACTGAAGAGCTTGGTGGGCTTGATTAATTATGGTTAATTGGTGTCTTGAGATCCTATAAGAAATGGGATTGAAAACACAAACACTCACGGAGAGGCACGAGCTCCAGTCAGTAACTGGGGACCTTTTACATTGGCCATCTTTGGGGGAAAACAAGTACAGTGCATTGCAGAGTTACTTCATTGAAAGGCTTAATAGGTTTCATGTTTCAAAAGCTTCCAAGTAGTTTGCCAGTCTGAAATTCATCAAGAAATGCATTTGATGTTCCTCCAAAAGGCACTTTCATCACTTGTTCTGTCTCTGAGAACATAACTGAATGGAAAGCAAAATACCCAAACACTAATAAGTTGACAGGACAAAGGGGTTCTTTTCCTGAGGGGAAGAGAACAGAAATAATTCCAAAGGCAGCTTTGCCAAGTGTCTGGGGACAGGGCTGCTGCTTCGGATGCAGCGTTCCTGAGCTCTCCATGGCAGCAGGGAAATAAGCAATCTCCTCCTCTTTTCCATTGACTTGCAGCTATCCAGGAGCAGGAGATGAGATTGCCTGGCTGGAACAGGGAGCACCAGGCTGGTCCCAGGAGATGCCTCATGCCCACAGCCTCCTGGCTGTGGACCCAGGTGATTTGAATCCCAGAGAGGATGTGGAATCCCTGGGAATTCTGACAGCATTACATCAAGGTAAGAAGTACAAAATCCAGTATAGGGGCTAGAGGTCTGTTTCCCTAATCAAACAGATGCAAGTGAGGTAAACAGGACTGGGACTGCCAACAACACTGTTTTGACTGTCAAAAATTAATATATTTGGTATATAAAATTAAGCTTACTGCAAGTGTGTTAGATTTAATGCAGGATTTTTATCAAAAGTGCAATATCTCTTTATGCATTAGGTAACTTATCTTTGCAGGTCAGGGCTTTGCCTTGCCGATAGACTTTTGTTGTGACATTTGGTCCCAATATTTCCAGTTGGCACAAAAAAGCTTTCCTTCAGGCCTGCAGGTAGCTGGAGTGACAGCTCCATGTCCACGTCCAAACTTCACACCAGAGGTTCAGTGTTCTGCACAGCCAATGTAAGCTGGGGTGTTTTGCTTCACAGCTGAGGGATCATGATCCTAAATATGATTTGCCTACTTGGTAGTAGTTATTTAAGAAATAGTAATTAGGCACATTGAAATAGTTAACATTTATAAGTAGTTTATGTTAATGTAATACTTTTAAACTGACATCACCAATGTTCATATCAAACCCACTTGTTGATTGCTAATTATTTTAGCCTGAGTGTATTTTTGTGTGTGCAGGTGTGGGGAGAAGTGGCTTTAGCTGACAACTGCAGGTGCTCCTGCAGTGAATGTGCACAGTGATGTGCACAGAATGAAACCCTCCTGGTACCGTGGGCTTGTCTCAGTGTTCCTTTGTGTTTAATTATTTAAATGACCTACTATTGTTCCTAAATTAAATATTTAAGCTTTCTAAATGGCTGTCACCCTGGTTTAGTTGTTAAGGTAAGGTGGTTGGTACTGACAGAAGGAGTTGGATGCTGGTATTGGGGGATCTCGACTTGTCATGAATCCCAGAGAGCTGCCCCCACCGTGAGGGCCAGTCCAGCTCCCCAGCACTGCACAGGCAAGGAACTTCCATGGAGATTTGTTTGCAATGTCCTGGCTGGGCTGAGGAGTTTCTGGAGCTAGCTACAGCCCCTGGAAGTACTATAAAAATGAATATGCTTTCTACGTTACCTGAGGTTTCTCAGTCGGTGTCTTTTGCTTCTCTAATGTTTAATGAGATAATGAAGGAAAGTCACTAGGGGAAGAGAGTTAACTCAGTAATGTGTTCTTTCTTTGATTTGGAAGGAGCTAGGTGTGAATTTTATGCATCTATCTGTTATTCTAATTATGGGGGGGGGGATTGTGTAGATAATTGCAAAGTCCTAAGGCACTAAGGGTACCCTGTACGCAAGAACTTAAATTTTAAAGGAAGAACTAATAAAATGAAGTACCCGTTTATTGCCACATGGTGCTGAACAGAAAGGGCTGGGAATGCCAGATTTATCTTTGTTGCGAGCCTTTAGTTTTTTACAAGGCAGGTGATTGGGTCCTAGCTACGTGTTTCCTGATTTTGGTTTTTCTGGAGTCTTTTTTGTTAAAACTTTTGAGAGCATGTAGAAAAAAGCAATGATTTTTAAAATAATTTCTTAAAAGGGAAGTCTGGGAGGCAGTCACATTGTCTTGACCATAATGTGAGACATTCTAATGATAATTTAAATTACTCATAAAGCCTAAATAATTTGTCACTGTAGTCTGCAAGCAGACAGACGAGCAATATATACTGCATAAGTAGGGTCATAACTAGAATTCTGTTTTAGATGTAAGCACAGCCATCATATATTTCTTCTCAAATCTTGTATCTTCAAGCACAGATTCCATGCTAGCAGACTTTAATAGTTAGAGCAACCTGAATCTTTTTAAGCCCTTTCATTTGGCCAGGCTGCATTAGCCCAACATGTCCCTCATCAGCTCTCCAGCAGACACCTGAGTACGAGCTTAGGAATAAGGCAAGGGCAGACTGATCCTCTCCAGGGTACTCTTCCATCCATAAAGGATTTATATGGCAGCTAATTTCTGAGCCACACGTGCCATCTTCTGACTTCTGTGTCCTCCATGGATTTTGTTTTTCTGCATGGCTGTGTCTTGTTTGGTTTAGATTCTCTGCAGCCATTCAAAAGCAGAGTTTTTTCTCAGTATAAGTTCACACCAAGAGAAGAAAGACTTCATTTTATTTCTTTTGAATGTCGAAACCCTGTGCTTATATCCTTCCCTTGTTCCTAATCACTGCTTTAGAGATAGCTATGACTGTTCCTGACACACGCCCTTGCTCAAGGCCCAGATTTTGTCTTCCTCTTCCAAGTCCTGTTCAGGCACATTAGGCTCTGGAGTGGTCTTGTTAACTTAGTCCATCAAGGAGAAGCTGATACCCGATCATCCTTTGTACCACCTTTTGTTTCCCTACACCCTTTCATGAGAGGGCAAGGAGGGAGGAAAGCAGCACAGCCAGCAGTAATCTTGATGCAGGAACAGCAGAGATTTATACATTGTCTAATGAAGGCTTTTCTTTGTGCTCTGTGCCTGGCATAGGATGGCTCACACCAGTGTTCCTTTATTCTGTAGTTGTTTGACTGTCAGCACTGTGCTGAAGCTGCCCTAAAGCTGGCTTGGAGGTATGGCTTTTCCTTGGTCATCAGGGAGGATACAGAGGCAGTTTTTTCATATGAGGTGTGAGGGCTGAGGATAAAGGTCTCCCATGTTCTTTTCTGCCACTGAATTTCCTCTGCCTTTTTCTTTTTTTTTTTTTTTTTTAAGTCTTAAAAATACTTTTTAAATCATTTAGGAGTCACCGAGTGGTGCTCTCCGTGGTCCTGAACATGTGCTCCTCTCCTTGGAGAACTACGTTTGCTGTCGTGAGCAGATGTCATCCCCTCCCTGTTAATCCACGCTCTGAGTCATTTACAACAGTGTCTGCCTGCACTGCTCTCTGAAACCTCTCCTGCAGCCCTCATCTCTTCAGTAAAAAATGACATTCACACGTCATACTTGACCCTATTCTTCAGGGTCTGACCTGGAAATGGTAAAAATTCAGCCTGACATGGAACTTGGCATTTCCAGATTCTATTTCCCAGGCCATGTTTGAGCTGTGGGTTGCACATGGCAGCCAGGTGTGCAGACACCCCACTCCTGTGATGGGTGACAACCACTGAGCTCTGTCCCCACTGCTGCCTGGCACAGAGCAGGGTTTGGGGCAGGAGTGGCTGCTGAGGCCCTTCCCAGCCGGGCTGTGTGTGGGGCTGGGACTGCCGCTGGGGTCACCTCTTGGTCCCATGATGGCTTCTGCCACCAACAGCTGTGGCAGTGTCTCTGTGATTTCCCTCATCCCCAGCCCACGTAGTGCTTCCAGCACAGGGCATCATTAACATTCTCTCACATCATCAGAGATGCCAAGTAAGAATTTATTTTTCTGGTGGGAAGTCAAGGATGCACCCAAAACGACTGTGAGTGTTTTACATCAAAAACCAGCTAGAAATGGCATGGTAGTATCCTGTTGCCCACTTTAAATATGACTCCTGACTTGTAGGCACTGTCTGGGTGCAATATGCTTGGTAGTGCAAGAAGGGCTGGAGCTCAAATACATTTTCACATGTGAAGATTGTAAGGGAATTTTCTCTGGGATAAAAAAAAGGCACTGGAGAGCAGAGTAGCCTATAAACCATGCAGAAACACTGCTCAAATATGGCTGTATTTTGAAATAAAGGAGTTGCTTATTTTCATGAAGCTGAACTGTATTTATTTCAACTGTGACAATTGCAGACACACGTGACAAATGAATGTCTTAGTAGTTTTGGACAGGGAAACTGATAAGGTCCTATCTTGTTTGCATCAAAGTCCTAAAATCCACAGAATTTAATCAAACCAGAAGTGTTCACCGAACTTTATAATTATGAAAAAATAATGCCTTCTTTTTTCCTTAATGAACCTGACATCAGCATTGTTAACACTTGGCCTTCAATTTCTTTAAAATTATTTTAGATGTCACATACTATCAGTGCAGAAGGAATGATTTCTAGTAAGACACCAGGATTGAATCACTCTGTAATTATAATAATTGTATTTACAGAGAAGGGAAAAGCTTCGCTCATAGGGAGAATGTTTTAATTTGTTCTGCTGTTTGTGAGGTCTTGGTTTCTTGGGTTTTTTTTCTTGGTTTTTTGTTTGTTGTTTTTTTTTTAATTCCTAATGAGTAGGTTAAAAAGTAAAGAGACAGAATTTTCCCCCAGAGACTGATTCTCCCCAGGCAGAATACATATTTTAAAATGACTACCATCAATGTGATGTGGTAATAGCCCTTATCCTTAATGCAAGCACTGGCAGAAACTGAGGCATCCAAGGCATCATTTACTAGAATATATCTGCAGATGACTTTTTGTGGCTTTTTGTAGCAATCTGACTTCAATTCAAACCATAATCAGCTAATCACTGGCAATTTTCAGATATGAGTCAAGCTAATTTCAAGACAATCCTCCTTAGTTTCATTGAGCAGCCCTGGAGATGATGTTTATGTTTCTGTCCATTAGTATTCCAACTGACAATAATGTAAGCTCTGCAGAGAGGAAAACAAAAAAAAAAAATCCCCCCAAAAATTAAAAAGGCCTCTCTAAAATGAACAATAACAAAAAGTCTGCCAGGCTGAAGTGCAGAAAATGGAAGTTTATGTTTCACCACCTGCGTTCCCCCAGCAGGTGATCTGAAGCTGGGATGGAGCTGTGGAAGTAAGCACGGGGTCATTTAGGATACTCACCCTGACTGGAAGGGGATTGCCTTAGCTTCTTTTTGGCACTGAGTGTTAACACATCTGCTGTGCCTAAAATCATGGAAACGAAGAGAGGGATTGGAATCAAGGCCTTACAACGTGTCTGTGGCTTTCTGAAAGAGCTCTTAGCTTCAAACCACAGACAACTTCCCTGCTCTGCATCACTAAGGTACATAAATGAGTCTGGAACCTGGTTGATCGAGGGGTCTTTTTCTTTGTTTTTTGCCTTTTAACCATTACTTGAATTTTTTGTCTCTTTGCAGCCTATAGACTCAGATATACACAGCACCCCATATGCAGAGAAATATCTCCCACAGCACAGGGGGGTGGGTTTCGAGTCACCCACCTGAATGAGATGCTGTGGGACTGAAGTGGGCAAGTTAACCATGAGGGCAGCTTTCTTTTAGGAAAACATTCTATAAAGCTATAATTTATGAGCAGAAACAGGATGGGTAAAGCCTGTCCCTGGCACTGCTAAGCACGGGGGGGAGGGTGTTTTTTGGCATCTGTTGTGGGGGGTGGTAAACACTGAGGTCCATTTCTTCATGCAAGGTAATATTGTCACTGCAACACTGACCTCAGTAGGAAGCACTTGTTTCCTTTTGCCATGGTGGTTATCAAATGCAGCTTTGGAGCTGTTGCTGTTGCTTCCTTTGCCCTCAGTGTGACAGTAATAGGAAATTCAAGTGCTGTGGGATCTCTTGGCCTCTGCTGGGGCACTGGTGAGAGAAACCTCTCAAGGCCTCTGCGCCAGAGACACGCAGGGTCTGTCCCTCCCATCTCAGAGGCCTTAGTGATCTTGGAACCTCACTGTAGGGGAGGAACAAGATGGAAATTTTCACCTAAACCCTGATGGGCCATGCACAGAGAGAAGAACAGGAGCCTCTCTTGCAGCTACTGTTATTTGATCAAGTTTGAAACAAATCCCACACAACCCCCAAAAACCAAAATATGCAGCATAAAAAAAAAAAAATCTTTATTTCAAATCAATCACCACTTAAGCAGACTGAAATGAACAGTAAAAAAATACAACCCCAGTATGTTGGGCAATCAGATATTCAGTGCTTCATCCTGAGCAGCCCCAGCCAGGAAACACTTCTGTGGGCATCTCCTGTTTGGATCTCAATTAACTGTGATCACTGAGGAAGTGGACCTGGAGTCATAAACAATTTTACTCAGCGTACAAGGATGGTGGGATGGCAACCAGAGCAATAACACAGCTGAAAAGGGAATACAGATTAATAGAAAATGTCCAGAATGTCATTTCAGAAACCAGTGGTCCTTCACCCTGGATGGTGTGTTCTGCTGGCTGCCTCTCAAAAATACGAAGAGCAGAAACAGGTCTGCAGAGATAACGTGATGGGTTTTGTAGGAAAACTTCCATAAGGAGGGAACGTGAAATGACAGTACTGTTTATCATGGATGAGATAAATCAGGCAGAACAAGCTCCTGTTAGACAAAGTAATTAATGGCATACTTGTTCTCAGAAAGGCCTTCTTTAACATGATTTTAAAAAATAAAACATGATTTAATTATGGTAGGTAACAGGAATCTTGAAGCTTGCACTGATCATACATGATAAACTTTACATTACATGTCACAAGTTGCACATTATAACACAGAATATTACCTATCATATATGTTTTCCTGTGGCATATTCTGATGTATTATATTGGACCACATTCGCTTTTATTGCAATATTACATTGTGATATGTATGTATGTATATATCCACATTACAATACATTATGTAGGAGATGTACAATGTATGCCCATATAATGTTATAGGTACATGTCTATATACAACAAAATTAAAAATCTAATCAAATGCAGACTTAATATATTAACACCAAATTTCTTTGGTCACAGGTAATAAAGGTCTAGGAGAGAAAGAAAAGAAAGGTATTTGAGGTGAATGAGAAGAAAATCCATAAGTATATTAGATATAATTTTGTAATCTCTATATGATTTTAAATTATATTAGTATGTATATTTTTATAGATGTTGAACTGTGTGTCTAAAATGCATATCTAAAATATATATATATACACAAATAAACCTTGCTAATAATTATTTTTGTATTTATAAAATATACAAATCCTACACACACACGGATATTTCTATATATGACACATATAGAAGAAGAGATGCCATCATGCTCTAACACTATATAGATTGATATGAAAAGCAATTTTTTTCCACACAGGTCATTCCATAATTGCCCATTAGGAAGAGGAGGCTGCCTGAATAACAAGGACTGAGTAGCAGCAAGAAAATAATTACTGTGGATTACTGGACACAATTTTTTCCGTGTGTCAGCCTGAGACAGCTGGGATGGTTTCATATTGCCAATGTCTTACAGCAGTAAACTTCTAAGGCCCTTTTTGAGGCAGTTCCCAACCACAAATCCCAAGACTGCCAAGGGTTCTGAATGTCATTCCTTTGTCACTCTATGCTGGTGCTGAAGCCAGAAGGGCAGAGTTGGTGCTGTCTGCCTGGGCACATGGAGGTGTTAAGAACATTTCTGTATATTTGGGAAGTAACTTCTGCTGCCCAAAGAGGCTCCCAGCTCCAGAGTGAGCTGTGGCTGATCCCTCAAGGCACCTCATGCCCCTCTGGCCTGATGGGCAGTGTGGGAAGGTGTAGTGTCAGTCTGACTGGCCCAGAGAGTGATTTAAAATATCTTCCATGCAGATTTTGCACAGCAGCAATGCCGGGTGCATAAATATTAATGGGAAGCAAATACAAGAGGAATTTGTGCAAAACGAATACATTTTAAAAGGGTTATAAAATATTCAGAGGAAATGTGTCCAGCATGAACTAGAGGCCCAAATCTGGGGTTTACTGACACATTCCCCCAGCACTAAGCACATGATTGCAGCCCCTGGGGTTTGGCCTTGAGCAGAACAAGTAACCCATAGGCTTGTTCAGTACTTTGTGGATTCCAGCCCTACCAGATTGCTTGGACCAGAGATATTCTCTGCTGGAAGCTCTCAAAGCTCTCTCTGACCTGTGGCACTGCCATAGGTCAAAGTCAGATATTCAATGAGAGGAATGTGGAATTCCCCTGAATAAACAGAACAAATGGAAGACTATGAATACAGTTTTGCTGTTAAAATTAGAATTTTGTTCCACATTGAAGTAATTTTTCTTTAAAAAACACAGCCCGGGTAGTAGAGTCAAGAGTGAAAGAGAAAGGTAGTATCATGTTTGGTTGCAGGAATGCTAAGCTGCTTTTAGCTGGGCTTGGTTCAGACCTATCTTTTAGCAGGATTAAGATTTATTGAGCCTTGTTTTTTTGAGATGAACAGTGGCTTCCCCTTCATAGCTTTTTGCTGGAGGGGAGGTATTCATTCCAAAGGTGAGGAAATGAATCAATATCCATTCCATTGGATGTTGATTTATCTCCATTTTGAGCTCCTCCTTCCTTGCAAAATGATGAAATATTTTCATCATCTCTGTGCATGTGGAAGACACACAGTAAAGCCTCCAACAGGATCAGCATTATTGAAGGATGGTTTCGTGCCGTGGCAAACACTGAGGTCACAGTGAGACTGAGGTGAGGAGTACCTCAGGTACATGTGTGCGATGCCTGAGTGTTGGCATTACCTTGCAAACAGGGTGGGGGCCCAGGCAGATGTTCCAGGAGCTTTTTATTATTTCATTCAGGCATCAGCCTCATGTACACGAGAGAATGTGCACGGCTCACGCCTGCGCTGACAACCCAAAATCTCTTAGTTACAGAACATTCTTAAAAGTTTTTCAGCCAGTAGCAGGCTTCTAAAGTTTACAGACAAGTGTTCTATCCAGTCACTAAAAAGCACACATACACCTGTTACAGACAATGCTTGCTTGTATGTCTTGCATTAATGAACAATATTCCATTATTAAGCTTAAAACTTCAGTATCCTTGCTAAGCATATTTTCTGCAACTTCAAGACTTCTCTGAGCCAAGCCTAGAAACACTAACCCTTGTTTTAATGTCCTTGCAGTCTAGATAATTGAATCTTCTTCTCACTTCAGGCTTTTGCAGTTGCAGCTGAACCTAAAATCTTTGCTTTATTTCTGAAACCTGTTTTTCTCACTCAATCTGAGAGCCTTCTCACCTTTTGCATTTCCCACACCTGGGGCACTGCAGGAGGGCTCTGAGGAGCAGAAAACAAAGGTTGTGCTTCAGCACGGACCCCAGCAAAGGCCTGGGCACAGCCAGCAAGCAAGAGACCGAATGGGAAATTAACCAGCAGCAAAGGCCAGCGCTGGCAGTGTCAGCCCAGCTGTTCCTGTGCTGCAGGGAGGGAGGGCCAGGGACAGAGTGTCCCAGCCTTTCCTGTGCTCAGCTGGCTCGCCAGGGTGTGGTTCCAGCCACCAGCAGGTAACTGCCTCGTGACCTGCAGTGACAATCCCAGCTCCAGAGCCTCCAGGTGCTCTGCAGTGACAAACAGCACCGCAGCATCCTGGTGGTACATCTTCCTGAGAAACACAGGCTGGGAATAATCCTCGTGTTCATTAATTTATTAATGTGTCAGATGGCCACCCAAACACCTGAGCTGAAACCAGGAAAAGTCTTTAGCAAACTTCTGTTGCCTCCAGGCTAAAGCCTCATCTTGGAGTGCTCCTGGGATGGCTGGGAAGGGGGTACACAGAGACACAGTTGTCTCACATGTGCTCTTATTAGCACCCACTCCTCTGCTGCCATATGGCACCTTATGGTGAGACATGCTGTAAGCAAAACTGCACAAGCCTAAATAATATTTAAGTAAAAGCAGCACAGGCCCAAGTGTTTCTTGGTATATCTGAGAGTTGTAATAGTTCCTTTTCATCGTTACAACTAAGTCTGCTCAGCTGCCCTCACAGTGAGTTTCATCTCTGTCTAATTCTTTTCTGAAGTTAGAAGTGAAAGTTCATTTGATAATAATCAATGAATCACACGCTATTGGCACTGGGTTAGTTGAGTGCTGCTGTGGATGGCAGTTCAGCTGGCCTTCTATTGTAGTAAAGAGATTGAATTTTCAGTAAAACTGGCATCCTTGTAGAGCCCGTGCTGAATTACGGCGCCTGTGGGAAGTCAGCCTTTCCTGGCAAGGAAAAATGAACTGAAAAGCAATTTTCAGCTAAGAATTTCCTTTCTTCAGTGCCTGATGAATTCTGGAGCAAGTCTTCAAGTTTCTTTGTGCCAGACACCCACAAACACAGGGCTGCACAGCTGCAACCCTTCTGGAGTAATAGGTCAGTACAGCAGTACAAGGAGAGGCAAGACCATGAAAGTAGTGGTGGTAACAAACACTATTCACAGAATCACAGAATATTCTGAGTTGCAAGGGACCCCATAAGGACCCTCAAGTCCAGCTCTAAAGTGGGGGGCCCATAGAGGGATTGAATCTACAGCCTTGGCATTATTAGCACCAGGCTCGAACCAACTGAGTTAACCTCAGGGTCATTTCTGTTGTTTGGAGAAGACAACAATATGTGGAGCAGGACACATAAGTAGCACTTCTAGAGAAAAACTGACCAGCTTCAGCATTTGTATAGCACTGGCAAATTTGTATAGCACAGAGATTTCTGCTGATTCCTGTCATGCCCACACTAAACCCACCGTTTTCCTGCCTCTTCTCAGTAACTCTTTTCACTCGTTGCATTTATCACAGTAAAGGACTAAACTGTAATCACTATAACTCTGTGTTACACCTGCATTTAACCTGACAGAAGAGACAGTCTAGAAGAAAATCTTGCTCTAGTTTGGGAAAAAACTTTTTTCCTTAAAAAATAGGTCTTAAACTCTATGTGAAGTTAATTGCCAATAATATATTTTATTTTTGTCCTGCTCCATCCCTGTAAGGATGCTTTTTTTGCACTTTTTCCTGCCATTGACCTAAGCCTTGCCCTCTGCTTGCCATGGTTATACAGTGTGTGTGTCAATCAGCTGCACTGACATACATTTAGTCGCAAGTAATTATGTTTGGCCAGATAAAATTGTACAGTTAAACTTAATTATCACCAGATGTGTTTCAATATAGCCTTTCAACCTCTGAATTGCCCAATATGCTCTCACTCACACTTTTACTTTATCTCATTAATTGACTCAGTAAGTAATCCCGGGCATCTCTCTGTGCTGTAACCACAGTGAGGGAAGTACTAAGATGTAGGACTCCAGGCAGGGCTGTGGCTTTGCCTGACAGCTTCAGAGGCCTGAAATGCTGGCTTTGGAAAGGGTTGTCTGATGGTCCTGAGTTCCTGCAGTGCCTTAGATATCACCTGTTACCTCGCAGGCACAGCTCCATTGGAATGTGGAGGCGGTTTTGTTTGCATCTCTGCTCATGAGTCAGAGGAAGCTGGGGATGAGAAACAAGAGCTGAATACATCAGTGTTCCCATTCACCTGGGTGAGGAGAAAGCAGAGGAAGAGCTTTGCCTCACAGCTTGACTTTTGGTGCCCAGGACAGTCCCAAAGACACTCATCTAGGTGGAGTCCATGGACCATTGCTGGTCTTGGGGCTTTTGCCCCAGAGGAGCCCCTCGGACATGAGGAGCAGGAAGATCCTTTGAAAAGAGAGGAGCCAGGCCACTGAGAGCTTTTTTTTTCTATATCTTCCAATCACTTCTTTTCTAAACTTGCACTTCCTCTAATAATGATGTATCCCACTGGGGGGGAAGAAAGGGAAAACTTATTACTGTTTACCTTGGAATCTTTGCTGAATTGATTAAAGGTATGATAAAATACTCTACCCAAGGACTTATTGCCATGATTTATTTAATATGGCTATATAAAAATAGATACTCCAACACCAAATTCTATGCAGAAGAGATAATTCAGAAGGCATATGTTTTGTTTATTAAAAAGATAATAAAATGAAGGCAAGGAATCTTCATAATTCAAAGTATACTAATGGCCAGAGTCTCTGATCAATAGTGAGCTCTCTCATCATTGGGTAAGAAATTATTACTAGATAGGATTACTACAGTAAATTCATATTGGACATTTCTTTCATCTCCATACCAAGAACGATGCAAAAATGGAGTCATGAAAATTCCCTGCCTTAGAGAAAACTTAAAATGATGAAGGTAACACATTTTTGAAGAGTGTTGGCCCAAAAGGCCTAAGAGAACAAGGTTTAAACTGAAGAGGTGGAAGAAGGGTGGGAGGAGGGGTGTGGAATGATATTGTCAATTAAACCCTGGGTGAGGGAATGAAAAATGACATCACCTGCATATTTCTGACACCCACACCGACACATAAGGCTGATAAACACAGCAAATTCCAGCTTGGTGAAGTGGAACACTTAGAAGTAGATTAAAAGGGACAGTTCCTCAAACATGCTATTTTAAAGAGAGGAAAAAGAGAACAATAAAACATCTTGGCTGTGTTGTATGTTTGATGCTCATCCAAATGATTTTCCATGGCTCCTGAAATACTGAGCTGCTTGCCTTAGAGGTGATCATTCTTCCCATCCTTTGTTTATTACTTTCTTTCCCTCTCACAATATCAAGTTCCTTAAAGAAATAAACAACAAAACCCACCACTTTGAATGAGCGAGTTACCTCATATTTATAAATTCAAGGATTTGAGGTACACAGAGAAATTAAGGCCAGGAAGGCCAGGAAGATGAGCATTTATTTTATTCTGTATGTGCCATGACACATAAAATGTCAGATGATCTCAAACTTATGTTGTGCTCATGTTTCTCACTACAGACCAATGATCCTTCTTGAGAAGGTGAGGAAAAGTCTCCCTTGGAAGTCCAGAGGATTCTAGAAATCAATTACTGAGCCAACAAGCCAGGAGTTCATGGCTTGCCTTTGAGCCCTAACCAAGAGAAGCCTTTGGGAACCTTAGAGAATCCAAGGCTCTGGTATGGTGATGAACAGCATCTGGCTTTTACTGATGGGCATTAGGGACAGGAGGGGGCACAGAGCAGCACCTCCATGCTGGAACCTCACGTGTTAGGTAACCCTGACCTCGGACACCCATGAACTGTGACTGCAGTGACGAACAGCAAGACACCAGGGTCAGTGTCACACCTTTCCCCAGCTCTGTGCTCCCTGCCAGTGAGGAGCAGCAGAGAGCAGGGAGAGCCCAGTGCAACATACAGCCTCTTGGAAATCTCAGCCCTCAGCTTTAGAGAGAAGGAAAAAATCTAATCATAATTACAGATAAAATGTAGTTTGTTCAGGAAGCACTGGTTTCCGAAATGAGAATAGGCTCCTTCTACAGCAGTAAAAGCCCACTACAGTAATAAAAATTTTAAAATTCCCTGCCTGTTGCTCAGAGCAGAGTTGTGGGTCAAGCATGGTGTGAGCTTCTGCCCTGCACACCTCTGCCAGCCCCTGGCTCAGGAGTTTCTCAGGCACCCTGGCTGGCTGGCAGCACCCCAAGGGCAGCCCCCAGTGCCTCACACAGCCCTGCCCAAAGCCCCCCTGCTGCCCACCGGGCTGGGCAGGGCTCACTGCTGCCCATTGTCCCCAGTCCCCTTGCTGATAAGATCAAACACAAATGGCATTTTCAGCACCATATCCATGGTTATAGGCAAAGAAAAGCAATTTTCCCCTCAGGAGGTGAGTCCCCTGAGCTCCTTTGCACAGTAACCTCATTGAGCAGCTCCAGAAGCACAAGGTTACTGCACTTACTTAATATGCAACCCAGCACTGTGTATTTTCATACTTAATATGCAGATCTAATTGCTTGCCTGCATTTTGATTACCTTCTCTTCCTGGAATTTGCTCTTATGTGGCTAATCCTAGTGAACTTCAAAGCATGAACTCGGTGGCTTTTATTTTTTTATTTCTGCAGTTTGTGTCTGAGGCCAATGTCAAAACTCTTTGTAAGGAGCAGGACTTAATTTTTTTAGTTTATAAAAAAAAAAAAAAAAATAAGGTCCCTTAGCAGTCAGTTGTCCTCTTTTTTTAACCTCAGGACCTTTACTTTTACTGACCTGGAAGGTTACCCATTTGGTCTGGCCCTAATTAGCACTTCCACATTAAGTCTCCTGCCAGCAGCATCCTCAGTCCTGCCTACCTAATACCAGCTTCAAGAATGGCTCATATGTAATTCCTTTTAAGAGAAGGGCTATTCTTCATTTCTGAGTGTAAATGCAAAGCAATTTGTCTAAGTACTTCTCTGTCTCAAACTGCTAAACCCAACCCACACAAATGCATTTCCCTGTAAGTGCCCCCACTTCCCACACTCTCCCTCACTTTTCACATCTTTTCCCATTATCCACCTCACCAGCAATAAAATGCAATAAATTTGTTTGCCTCTTTTGATGTGGTGAGTGTCTACTTTAAATGCCACCTTGTTTAAAGATAAAAAAAAAAAAGGAAAAATAGCCACAGAACAAACTAATCTCCCTTTCCAAATATAAAATAAAAGCTGTCTTATTTTTAGGCTTTGCAGCAGCTCATGTGTCATTTTCATCATTTCTTTCTCTCTCGATGACTGAGAAGCAGTGAGAGGAGGCAAGAAAAAAACTTTCTTTTTTGTTCCCCCTGGAAAATACATATTCAGAGTTTTCCCTAACCTGATTTCCTTCTGTATTAAATCATCCATAGCCAAAGCTAAAATGAACCTCAAGGACCTGACGTATTTGTCAACTTTTTGTAAGATGTGTATCAGTGATTAGACTAACACAAGAGCATCAGTAACGTGAATCATGGAGGCTGTAATTTTAATGCTGTAAATCATTAGGTCTGCAGCACATGGCAGCAAGCTGAGGGAAGCAGGGCTTGCAGGGACAGGTGAGAGCAGGCTGTGAAGTAGGGCAATTTCATCAGAAATGCCCTTTACCCCGAGAGCAAAGGGAAGAAGTAGAGCAGGAATCAATTTTAGGCAGTACTGGGCCCATTCAGTATCTTGCATGAGTCACACAGGACCTCACTCCTGCTCAGTTAGACCAACAATGAGTTGTTCAGCAATTCCAAAGACAGCTGATCCAGCCATTAACTCTTTCAATTTCTTGGATCCCTCATGAATAAGAAGAGATTTTTTTTTTCCCTTTTAGTTTTTTTTTCAGTTCAACAGAGATACCAATTGGGAGATACCAAGACCAGATGAGCTTTGAGCTCCTGCCCTTGAGACTTAATTTCCCCCAAAATGACAACAATACCTTTACAGACAGCAGCATTTCTGGCAGGTATCAGCTCAGTGAACAGAGGTGGTAATTCATTCTGAAGGTGGTCCCTTCACATGAGGGTTTGTTAGCCTTAGTAGAAACATCTAGCTGGGCTGCACAATTACAAACACAACATTCTGTGCCTTAAATATTTGACTTTCAGCTTAAACTGCCAGGAAAGAAAGGTGAATGCTTAGTTCATACCACCACAGCTGCTTTGCATCATAAAGCCTTTTCGGTGTGTAAATACTGAGTTGTTCTGAATGTGTTGCTGCCCTAGGAGAAGAAAGCATGAGGATGTCCCACAAACACCCTTGAAATCCATTCTTCTGCCCTCTGGGCTGTGGTGAAGAAGGTTATTGAGGGAGTCTGTGAGCTGATGCACGTTACAGTGATGTTATTTGTCTTTTGGGACCTTTGGCTGTTGATTAGAAGTTCCAAGAGTAAGGAATGAGGGCAGCTGCAGAAGGCCTGGCTGTGCTGTGCCCATGTTTGTCACTGAACAGCAGCTCGAGATCTGGCACCACACGCTGCTCTGGAGAGGTGCTGCTGCTTTGCCCTGAGCTCTGTGTGCATCTCCCCCCTCTTAGCCCTAGCATCAAGCCTGATTGCTTCCCTGATAATTAACCTGGGTATTCACTCCCTAAAGCACAGCACCATCTCCTGCTTCTGCCTCAGTTTTACTCCCCAAAATGCAGCCAGAGGTGGCCCCAGCCTTCTTGCTTGACCCTTTGTCCCAGCTGGCCATCAGCCACGCACAGCCCTGGTGCCTCTGTGTTGGACATCCACCACCTTCTGTCACAACCCTGCCCTTCAAAATAGAACTTTTCCTGTTTCTCTCAAAGACTGCCAATGTCTCTTTATGAGGAGCTGGAATAAATACTTCTTTCAGCACACAGCTATCAATTAACACTGGTGCTTCATCTGAATGTTTCAAAGTATGATACATCTATTAATAGTTAAGAGTCAAGGCACCTAATTTCTGGGTACTCTAAAATTCAATTTCAAGTCTCTTTGACTGTCCTGGATTTCTATTGAAAATTATCATGCATAAGCCTCTGCTAGGCTGTGTTTCTTTGTCTTGATGTTATCAAGTTTGGTGTTTATTTGTTCAATGGATAATCTGGATTCTGCAGCAGACTGTCCACATGGCTGATGCAAGATCCAAAAGGATTGAGGAAAATGTCACTCCATCAAACTAAAACCACCCAGCCCCACAACAATCTCCTGAGATTAAAAAA